>MU251720.1:0-37505 GCA_019669835.1 Amylocarpus encephaloides
GATATAATTAAGTAATACTATAGTTAGAAGTATAAGTAATTACTAGATTACTTCTTAATATTCTAATATTTAAAAAAGAGTACTATAATAGAAGAAATAGAAACGACTGTTTTATATAATTATAACCTAGTCTATATATCTAATTTAAAGTTTTAGAAGTAAAGGTAGATCTAGATTTCGTAGAATTATCTAAAAGCGTTAGATACTAAAGAAGGAGCCGAAAATAGACCTTAGTTTAGAAACTACTTTAGTAGGTCGGTACTACTTTTAGATTATCGACTTAAAGAACTTCTTAACTCTCTAATAAGTAATATATAAAAGGTCGTTCTATTATTTAATATACTAATTTAATAGAAGTACTTTACCTTATAAGTCGATACTAATTAGTAATATTATACTCTTTAAAAGACGTTCTCTAATTATTACTATTATATACCCTAGCCTTTAATTTTCGTTAAGTCTTAGTAATAACCCTACCTCGGGCTTTAGAAACGTCTATAGTCTCTAGGTACAAAAATTTAGCTTATTTTATTAATTAGTAAGTATATATATCTTTAATATAACCTATCTACTAATTAATATTAGAGTTATCTACGTATAAAACTTCTAGTTATAATAACTTTCGGCTTTAAAGTTAACTTACGTTCTTTATACCTTTATAAATATTTAATTAGATAAAATAGTATTAGTTACTAGTTTCTAATTTATATAACTATTTAGCTATTTATAAGCTTTTAGATATCTCTCTAATAGTTACGTTAATCTTAAGAAGTATTATTCTACTAACTCCTAGAATAATATAGATAAAAATATCTATAGCTACTTTAAATAACTCTATATTCTTAAGAAATATAACTATTATATAAAACTTTTACTAAGTATTAGTAGCTAAACCTACTTCATAAATTTTTCTATAGTAGCTAGAACTACTAAAAGTCGAGCTTAATTTACTTCTACTATTATTATATTCCTAGAGGACCTAGAACTTAATAAAATTAATATTAACTAGAAATATCTAGCTAACGATATAGATACTTTAAACTTTATACTTCTTCTAGCTATAATATACTCTACTCTAGATGTTTATATAGTATAGTATACTTCTAGATATTACTTTCTTCTTAGTATTACTAGTTCTACTAGACTAATAAACTACAATATCTTATACTTAAGTAAAATAAACGAGTATCTTAATATTTAGTATCTTATAGTATATAACTATACTAGATCTTAGAGTAGTTTTATAGATTATAGTACGAATCTTTACTCTAGTATATCTAATTCGAATACTATCTCTTTTTTAACTAATAGAGCGATTATAGACTATATAGTAGCTAGTATCTCTACTAATAAGATCGTAGTTAAAATTCTATTATATAAACACTCTTTTTAAGATACTACTAGTCTAGGGTAATCCTTCGTAAGTGTTAGGTCGAGGAGTTAAGAGAATAGAGCGTAAGACTATAAGGTACTTCTAAAAGCTAGTATAACTAAATACTTTAACTCTAAAATTAAGATATTATATAGCTATAATACCTCTACTAAGAAGCTTATAAGCTACGATAATATAACTAAAGTAAAACTTAAAGCTACTTATATTAAGAGTAAGAGTCTTAGTAGAGCTATATACTAGAAAAGTAGCGTAGATAAAAGCTAGACGTAGAGTTTAATTAGAGTAGTTATAGAGAGTCTTAAAACTTTAGATTAGAGTTTAAATTAGTTAAATTATCTAGCGAGCTAATACGATAATTTAGTAGCTAAGATACTAGAAGAGTAGAATAAACTCTATGTTATCTTTTTTATAAATAGTCTCTTCTTATAATAAAATATTTTTTTTCTATTATATTTCTATTATCTCTAGTACTTTTAAAAGTCTATTATTCGAACTTAGGCCTATAATATTTACACGTTCTCTACTAGATATATACGATTACTAAAGCGAGTCGATTATTTATTCGTTTCTAGCTCTTAACGTTTAACTATTTTCAGCTACTAGATAGAGGCTCGCTTTAGGTACTAAGTTAAGACTATTAATACGAAAATAGCTCTTAGAGAAGCTAATTATAGTATAAACTTAGCTTAATAATCGTAAAGTCTTTAATAAGCTACGTAATTTACTAAGAGAAAATTAAGTTAGAGTCGACGACTTTAAGAGCTTATAATTCTAGTTAGATTTAACTAAGGAATAAGATAAGATAAAAAGAGAAAGCTATTAATAATCCTTAAGAGATATAAAGACGTAGAGAATATAAGTCTTATTAACTTAGTAGACTACTTTAAAGATAATAATTCGATTATAATTTTAGAAAAGTATAAGACGCTAGCTATAATATAGATCTAGAAGGCTCGAGAATTTTCTATATCTAAAGATATATACCTAAAATCTTCGTTCTAACTATTAACTACTTAGTATAAACCTATAATATATAGATTAATAAATAAATTTAAGTTTATTATAACTATGTTTTTCTATAGTCGTTTCTAGAAAGGCGCTAGTTCTAAAGTTCTAACTAGTATATTTTCTACTCTTTATATACTACTAACTTTAATAGTAAGAACTAGTAGGTCTCTAGTAGAGACTATACTAGAATAATCCTCTTTAAAGAGGTTTATATTATTATAAGAAAACGTATATTCTTTTCTATTAAACTTATACTTATATATAATACGACTAAAATAGTTTATTAGTAATATACTATAGTAAGAACTAGATAATAAGCTTAGTTAGATGTTACTACTATTAATTAGAAGTATAGATCGGTTAAATAGAGTATAAAGACGTAGTATAATAGTCTTATAAATATTATTATCTAGAGCTAGTATCTTAAAAGGTCTAGTATTATAGCTAAAGATATTAAATACTATAGGCTTAGTATAACTACGATTATTACTATCGTATTAAAGAATATTACCTAAAACTTAATATTAAACTCTATCTATTAATAACTAGATATTAATATAGAGTAGTATAGAGGTATAAGTTAACTAAACTTAATTAATATAATTCGTCTAATAAGTATTAAAGGCTTTAGGATTTACGTTAATATACTTAGTTAGAGTAAGTACTCTTAGAGTAGTTCTAGTATTACTTATTTAGTAAAGTGTATTCTAGGGCTAGCTATTCTTAATTACTTATACGTATAAGTTATTATAAATATCTTCGATAGTATTTATAGTTAGCCCTATAGTAGATTAAATAGTTTCTATTCTACTAGTAAGGCTTATATCTAAAGGTAGACTAATAAAATTAATATAACTAATATTAGTCTATATACTACTTATATTATATATAAATTCGACGAAACCCTAGCTAACTATTATACTAGAATTAGTAGAGTTAAAGAGAGAAGGTTTAATTAGAGAATTATCTCTATTAATATAAAACTAGAGTTCTTCTACTATAATATAAATACGAGTAGATAAGATATAAGCGAGTAGATTAATTAAAAATATAGATTCTAGCGCTTCTAGAGGAAGCTTAATATCTTATATAACTTTAATAGAAGTCGTAGTACTATTTACGTTCGGTTAATAGAAAGTACTATCTTATTATAGAATAATAACTTAGTTATTAATATCTTTTCTAATAACGTAGATATATATACTATTTACTAGATTATTTTATAAAGATAATAAGATAATTCTATTAGCGGTAGCTATATTCTAACTATTAGTTTTAGTAATAGTATCTTTACTATATACTTTAGTACTTACTCTCTTTTTGTTCGTTTTTAATAAGTACTATCTAACTAAAGAGTACTAGACGAGAGAGATCTCTATATAGATAGAGAGACCGGAAGTTTACTTTTATCTAGAAGTAAATCTAAATTACGTTACCTATAGAAGGTAGCTATTTCTATAAATAAGAATATTAAAACTTTAAATATATATATTTTAAATATCTTAAAGGATATAATAAGAGAACTCGAATCTTAAAATACTAGTAAAGGGAAGCTACTCTTAGTATTTATTTACTAGTAGGTCTCTTTTCTAAAAAATTATATTCTAATATAGTAGCTATATAGTATTTGTCCGCTAGAAACGACCGAGGAATTAATATCTACCTACTAATTATTTACTTAAGTTTTTAAGAACGATTTATTATACTTCTAGACCTAAAGTTATAATTAAAATATAAAAAGATCTTAAGAAAGATAAGATTATAGACTAGAAAAGATCTCTTATTAGAGACTATTACCTATTATATAAGTTAAGTCGAAATAACTATCTTTATAATTTTTATAAGGTTTACGTTTCTATAAAGATAATCCTCTAGATTACTTTCGATTAGTATTAACTTTAAGTTAAAATTACTTAAAAAATCGATAATTACGTTAGTATAATATTATTATAAAGAATTTTATAGATAGAAAAGCTATAGATTAGAGTCGCTTATATATTAAAAAAGAAGAGCCCTATGTCTTAGAATTCTAGGTAAGATAGAATTACGATCTTAGAATTTAGATAAGTTTTATTCTATCTTTTATCCTCTCTTAAAGTAATAGAGAATTATAAGACTTAGTAGCTTAACTCTAAGATATAATACACGTACTTTATTTACTTATTTATAATAATATTACTATCTTTATTAATTTTAATAAAGTACGTCTTCTATTACTTAGAAATCTTTCTTATATACTCTACTCTTTAAGAACTATAGTTCGTCGTATAAGTTAAATTAAAATAGCTACCTCTATAATATTTATAGGGTCTATGTCTCTATAAAGATAATTCTCTAGGTTACTTTTAATTAATATTAACTTAAGCTAATATTAGTATAGGCTCTAAATTATTTATTATATCTATATTACGTTTTTTTATTTATTATATTATTTAGCTTCTAGTTTAGACGTCTACGCGAAGGGTAATTAAAATAGAAGAGTATTAGACATATATAATTCTTTATTAAATTAGTAACTAATTTACTTTAGGCTTTCGAAGTTAAATATAGTATCTCTCTATTACTATAGAATAAAACTTATATATATAAGCTTAGTATATAACTAGTAGAGCTATTTTTAGCTACTAGAAAGAGGTTCGCTTCTAGTACTAAGTAAGAAATAAAGCTAGTTTTTTCTAAGATAATATAAAGATATACGTAATTTATAAAAGACTAATATATATAAAGTAATATATACTTAGAGAGAGATTTATAGATATAAAGAAGAATTACTAGTATAAAGTAAGTAAATTCTATATATAGTAATATGTGTTAACTAAATATAAAGCGTTACTATAATTTTAAGAAATACTTATCTCTAATAACTTAGTTTAATAGTCTCTCTTTAAATTTTTAGATAATAGAAAATAAGAGTCGCTCTCTTTAAATAAGTATAAAATAGATAGTATAAGACTAACGAGTTTTTAAGTCTATTAAAATACTTATTTAGTAACTATTCTATTAGAACTTTCTTTAATAAGCGCTATTAGACTTATATTATCTAATCTATAACTATTCGAATTTAGAGTTAGAAAATCTTATAAATCTAAGATAATAGATACCTACTAAATAAGAGTATTTCTAATATACTTCTACGAATATATTATAGAGGTCTACTCTTTTATATAACATTTACGTCTAATAGAGTTAAGGTTTATAATAAGTAGAGAAGGGCCGCTTAGTATAATTTATATTCTACTCTTTTTACCTATAATATTAACTAAAGTATAAGATATATAGTATTTACGGTTTCTAGAAGTGTTTATCTATATTCTATATTTATAAGTATACTTTAAAGTTATATATTAAGCTACTTACTATATAAATATTACTTTATACCTAGTTAGAAAATCTTCTAAAATTATAAAGGTATAATCTTAGTTTATATCGTAGACGTTAGTAACTATACTAGAGGTAGCTACTTAAGAATAATTTCTCTTCTATATATAAATAATAACTTATATTTTACCTTTATTATAAGAAAAAGCTACCTAGTATAAGTCTTTAGAATAAGTAGCCTCTAGACTATATATAGTTATACTAGTAGTATTAGTACTATTAAAGAGTCTTATAAGAAGTAAGTATATAATTTTAGATACTCTTTAAAACCTATAAGAATATTACGCTCTAGCTAGTACTCTATCGTATAACTAGAGCTCTCTAAGAACTATTAAGATTTATATAATAACCTTTATAAGAGAAAGGTTATTAACTAATAAGTAGAATAGTACTTAGATCTCTATTTAGTAGTATTATAAGAAGAGAGATATCTTAATATATATAAAACGATAGTAGGTTTCTAATAAAGAGATAGCTATTTATACTACTAAATATTAAAGAATATAAACTTATACGTTTCTAGTACATTTCTAGTTTTTATAGTTTAACTAGATAGAGATAGTAACTATAAGAGTTTATATTTCTTTTAGTATATCTACCTATAATAAAATTTACGTTATAAATTAACTCGACCTACTTAAAGTAGTAGTAGCTTTAAATCCTAATTTTAGAAGCTTATATTATATATTTACTAAAGTCTAGAAATAACTACCTCTATATTTAGCTTAAACTATATTAGTTTAGGCTTTAAATCTAAATTTAGTCTATCTAAGTCGCTAGTTTAGAACTTAAATTTTTAAAGTATAAATGTTTCGATTAGTAGATAATTCTATCTAATAATAGTAATTACCTCTACACCTACGTATATAATTCGCTTAGTAAGTTAAATGTAACTAAGAAGACCTAAAATTTTAGAAGAAGTTAGATTATATAATAAATAAGCCTAGTATCTTTTAGGCTTAGAGCTAGTCGTAAACTTTATTTCTTACTAGTATTTATAGAGTTCGTCTTTAATTCTAAAGTTTAAAATCCTAACTTCGACACGTAAACTAAAGATAAACTACGATAAAATTTTATTTATTAATAATATTAAGTAGTCTACGACCTAGCTAGTAAATTTAAGAGAATGTCACCTATAACTTCTAGCTTAGGTATCTAATTTCTACCTCTAAAAGCTACTATATAAACTCCTTTACGAGAGTAATAAGTACGACTATAGTAGCTTATATAATTAGATAGTATAGTTTATATTCGATAGTAGAGAAGAGTAGATAGTTTAATTTTCTAAAGGCTTTAAAGTTAAGTATTCTAATAAGAAGGTTAAAGCTAAAGTCTTAACTCTAAAGCTTATTTAAGACTAAACGAATATTTCTGTCTCTAATATTAAAGCCTAGGGTTTAGTAGCTAAAAATAAATTTAAACTAGGGTCGTTTATTATAATATTAGTTATTAAAGGTATCGACTTAGAGAGTATTCTTCGAATATAAGACTTTACGACTAGTCTTATATAAGAGAATATTAGTAATAGAGTTACTATAATAATCTACTACTAAGTTACTAGATATATACTCTAGCTCTTTAAGCTTAACTTTTCTTAGATTAGTAGCTTATTAAAATTAGCTATATTACTAAGAGTTAAGAAGTACGTTATATTAATAGACTCTCGACTATTTACGTAGAGAGTATATAAGTCTCTTATTCTTAGTAGAGTTAATACTTACTATATATTTTATAATCTTAATACTATCTTCTCTTAAATATACTAACCTCTATCGTTTATATAAATTATAGGTCTAAAAGTTATAACATTTATATTTATAGTCGACTATTTCGTCTATATAGTTAAAGAGGACCTATAATAGCTCTATTAGTAACTAAGCGTAGTTGACGATAAGATAGATATACGATAGAAGCTTATCTACTAGAAAATTCTTAAGTCTCTTATCTTATATTACGTTTTAGCTAAGTATAATAAGAGACTATTTAAGCTTATCTACGATAATTTTAGTTTAGTAAATATAATTATTAATAATAAGTAGAAATTATAAATTATTAGTATTATTAATTAGAAATAGTTATATACTAGGCTCTACTAGCTTTTCTTCTCTCTACTATACTAGCTCTTACTTAATTTACTAAACTATTAGTTTAAAGACGATAATAGTATTACTACTAGATATAAGAAGTCTCTAGAAATATTCCTAAAAATCTTAGAAGAAGAGAAAGAAGTTATACTAAGTGATATTCCTTTAGATAAGAGACTATTAGGTCTTATAAGAGAATATAAAGAAGATAAGAGAATATAGTTTTACTATATTATTTACTAGAGATTTAATAGACCTAATATATTAGTCTAGAAACGACTTCGAGTAGTAATACTAGACTTTAACTAGCTTATTAAACTAGTCTTAGAGAAGGAAATTACTATATTTATTAATAAGAAGATAGTTACCTTAGCTAAGTATAGACTAGAAAGTAATAAGAAGCGAGAATAGTTTAATTAGTTTATATTAGTAGTAAGTTAGAGTTAGAATAATATATACTAAGTACCTCTAAAGCTCTTAGTATACTATTTACGCGCGTTTATAGAGTACTTAGTATTACTATCTTATAATATATAGACTTAACTTACTATAACGTTAGATATTATACTAAAGCTTATTAGTCTACTCTCTTTTAAAAGAGAGACCCTACTATAAGTAATAATTCGTATATTAAATATATAAAACTCTTATCTATAAAAATAGTTTATTAAAATTTTTATAAAAATTAGTAGGTACTAATAAAACACTATATATACTAGAATAAGAGTATAGTAGAATAATAAGAGAGACTTTATACTAGTCGGGTTAGACGCTAATTATTACTAATATATAAAAGACTACTATAAATACTATACTCTTTTCTAGATATAATAGATAAGATAACTCTATACTACTTATTCTAAACCTCTATCTATTTAGAAAGAAGAATATAGCTAGTTAGTATACTAGAGTCTATAGAGAAAGAGAATATAGTAGAGTAAGATAAAGGTATTATTATACTTTATATATATAGTAAATATAATAGACTAAGATAGAAAGCCTTTCTAGTCTTAAATAGTAATTATTACCTACCTTTAAAGATACTTCTAAGTAATATCGTAAATTATCTATATAAAAATCCTATAAATAATACTTGTTTCTCTACTAAGAACCGATTTATCTTCCTCTAATTCTAAACCTAATCTATCTACCGTCTAACTAAGATTAAAATACCTAAGACTAAAGAAGAACGTAAGATATATAAAGCTATTAACGATTATATTATAGAAACTAAAAGTAGTAATATAAACTATATAATAGACACTAGTAGATTATTCTAGAAGAAGAGAGACGATATTAGAAGAGAGAAAGAAGAAAGAGAGAGAAAAGAGAGAGAGGTTTATAAATAGATCTAGTAGTAGATAACTTAGATACTAACTACTATATAGGCTACTACTAGTAGAGAGAGTAGCTCTCGTTTATAAGAATACTAGCGATAGCTATCTTTAATTCTTTATATTAATAAATACTATCGCTAACGACCGAATTACTTACTTCTTATAAAATAGTTATTTATAACTATTTATTAGCTAGAAATAAGAGAAACTATTCGCTACTACTTCTAAATAGAAATAGCTATATTAATAGAGGTTTTCTAAGAGTAATATACTACTTAACTAGAAGAGTTATAAGACAGAAAGAGAACTAGCTACTTTATTTTAGTTTTCTAGGTAATAGATTATAGGTAATTAATATAAACTAATGTTTCTAACAAATCTAGTAACTAGTACTAATCTTATAAAAATTTCTACTATGTTTAATATTTACTACTAATATAAATACTTTAAGTTTAAGTAATACTTATACTAAGTATTCTTAATTCGAGTAATAATTACTTAACCTATCTAATTAAGAATTATTAAGAAGTTTAGAAGAATATATAAGACGGTTATTATTAATAAGCGAAAGTAAGTATAGACTTATAGTAATAAAGTAAGTAGTAATAAGAGCGTAATCGATAATAGCCTCTAATATAAATTATTATTAACTACTCGGCTCGGCCCTTACTACTCTACCTCTAAAAGAAGGTCGATAACTTATATTACCTCTAGTATTTAAACTTTTTAACACCTACTATAACCTAAGCGTTAGTAACGATCTTTATAAAATAAATAGAACCTAGAACTATAATAGAAAGAAGTATATATAAGACGTAATATTACTATAGGAGAAAAATAATATATTATCTAAAACTCGCGCGTTTATTAATATATCTATAATTATTATATTCTATATTTACTAGTCTATTTATAAACTAAAAAGAAATATCTTAATACTACTCGCTAGGTCTAACCTCGGCTACTCTTAGTAAAGCGCTACTTATAGTTTAACTCTATTATCTAAGTCGAATCTATTAATTAATCTTCTCGTTCTAATATAGTTCTATAGACCGAACCCTCTTTCTTTACTTTTTAAGTACTTCTCTTTTAACCCTCTAAGATAAGAAAGTATCTAGAGTACTATCTCGCGACCTAAAACGACTTAATTAACTACTATTAGCTTCTTCTAGTATAGATATTATACTATAACTCGATTAACTAGAGAGATAGTAGCTTTCTAACCTCTATAATAGTCTAGATTCTATTAGCTTATATTACTCTAAGACCTTAAAATCTAAATTAGAAGGTAGCTTATTAATAACTAAATAGATTCTTTTAAGATAAGTCGGTATTTATATATTATAGACGTTCTTTATAAACTTATACGTCGTTTATTTCTCTTTACTATTAAGCTCTATAAAGTCGAAATTCTAGATAGAATAATAATAGTAGAAGGTCTTATTTCTATCGATTATAGAATAATAGTTATATATTCTAACTATTTTATAATTATATAAAATTAAGAAGGTAAGTATCTTCTAATAGAGTTCTTTTTCGCGCTTTACTAGCCTAAAGAGTTCGACTATACCTCTTACTATAAGTATTATACTATAAGTATTCTACTAGTCTATAATATTAAGTACTATAGTACTATACTTAGACTTATATAAAAGAAATAGAAAGTATATATAGTATATACTTATAAAGAGAGACGTTTTTATAAAGCTACTAATAAACGACTAGATTTTCTTAAGCTAATCTTTAGTAAATATAGTTCGCTTAAATCTAATAGTATAGTTAGGTTATAGATAAGACTTAGTTAAAGTAATAGAATTGTTCTAGCCTTTATTAATACTTTTAATTAAGGGTTTTAGATGTTTAGTATTACGTAAAGCTAGAGATTAAGCGAAAGAAACGATTAGTTAAGTAATATCTTAAATAAGCTTAGTCTCGTTTCTATCTTATATTATTTTATATATATCGTCGAAGAGATTATTCTAAAATAGTAAGTCCTCTAGAAATTTCTACTTAGCTTTAAGGAGGGTCTAGTAAAGGGTCTTACTTATGTTCGCGATATCTAACTTCGATTTATATATAAAGCTACTCTTTATCTTAAGAAGGATTTTATATTATAGACTTTAATATAGAGTACTTTTAGTATCTCTTAGTCTTTAATCGCTAGTTATAGTTAAGCTAAGTATAGTAGAGCTAGCTTCCGTAAGCTTACTATAAAAAGAGAAAGAAGATTTCTTTCTTATAAGTAGATAATTTATACTCTCTAGTTTAAAATATTTCTTAGACTAATAAAGCTTCCTCCTCTAGTATTTAAGTAGGTTAATCTCCTTCCTACTTATGTTTTCGAGAGGAGATTATAGAGGGGACGCTCGCGATCGCTTTTAAGAAGAAGTAAAGGTAGAGAAGAGAGAGGTCTTATCGTCTTACGATCTTTTTTATTTTTATTAATTCTTAGTCTATAGAACCTTAACTTATATTAGCTTAATACTATAATAAGAGAGAAGTAACGTACCTCTTTACTAGAAGACTTATAAGTTAGAGAGAGAAGTAGATACTTTAGTTTAGTATTTACGTTTTTAGATATAATACGTTCTTAATAGTCTTATAGACGTACGCTCTTATAAGATAAGTATAGTTATCTCTTCTTAATATCTTAAGACCGCTTCTCTTTTAATAATTAGTCTAAGTATATAATAATAGAAACGAATAGCTTACCTTAGTCTTTTTATAGTAAGAGTTACTACTTAGCCTTTAAGGTGTTTAGTTTTACTAAACGAGTAGCTATATCGACTAGAGAGAGGAGGGTAGTAGATAAATTTATATTACTACTTACTTTAAAACGATCGAAGGTAGATAAAAGAGTAAGATATAGAATAGAACGAGAAATAGAGATATATAGTACTAAAATATTATAGTAGAAACTATTTCTATTTTTATTATTTCGTAAATATCTCTTCTCTAAACTACTTATATATAGACTACTTCTTTAAAATAGAAGTAGAAGTTAAGTAGGATTAGTCTAGTATTAGTAGGAACGTTAATATATAAATAAAGATAAGAAAAGTTAAAGGATCGTAGATTATACTAGAATATTATTTAGGGCTATACTAGATAGAGATCGTTTAGTAATTAACGTTATCTATTAGCTAATTTATAGTCTAGTTCGTAAGACGCTTAGTAATCTCTTTTTAAATAAGAATAATATATAATCCTCTTATATAAAGAATATTATAAACTCTTTTTACTATATAATTATATATTATAAAGATATTATACTTTTACGTAAATTCTAAATAGTTAAGTTTCTAGAACCTTTATAATCGAAGCTTTTAGTCTTATCTATTATTAGCCTAAAAGGTATTAGAGCCTAAATATACTAGAGTATTTTAGTTAGTATTAGATTATATAGTATTAAATCTACTACTTATAAAGTTCTATAACTATATTTTTCTTTCTATAAATAAATAGTCTTATTAACCTCTTAAAGATTAGATACTATCTAACTTTATTTCTATATAATAATAATAACTTCGTTTCTCTATCTAACCTACTTCTTCTAGCTCTATTAATAGACTTTATTATACCTTTACTAAGAGATAGCTAAGCGTCTATCTTCTATTACACTTTAGTATTTTCTACTAGTTATTTACTTTATTATTTCTTCTATCTATCTATCGTATCTAGTATATTCTATTTAAAGATAGTAAAGAGTATTACTAAAGACTTAATATTAAGTTTAACTTTTTACGTATATAAGTAGCTCTAATTATTAATAGATATAACTACGGCCCTAAAACTAAGGTAAATACTAGAACGAGCCTTCTATATCGACTATATAGTTCTTATAGCTACTTACTAATATATTTTATAGGCGATATCTCGTTTCTTATATACGTACTCTTTCTCGTCTATATTTATCTAGCTAGTAAGTACTTTAGTATATCTTATATTAATTATAGTAGTTAGATATTCTAATTCTCTATTTTACTTCCTTTAATATACTATAGCTAACTTATATATCTCTATTTAGAGAGGTAATAATATACTTACTAGAAAAGAAGAAAATAATATCTTAAGTTATTATTTCTCTCTTAATTAAAATAGTAATAGAATAATATAGTTTAAGAGCGAATATATTTTAATTATTAACTAAGAAACTAATAACTAGAAGACGTTCTAAGAAAATATAGCTATATATATAAAATTTAAGGTTCTTACTAACTATACTTATTATATAAGAGAAGCTAGCGTGTATTTTAAGGTTTAGGTTACTTGTTTTTATTCGAATATATCGTTTAAGTAGTATCTATCGTCGTAACTATACTAGATAGTATAGAAAACATCTTATATATAGTCCTTTAGAAATAAACTTAGCTAGTATTCTATTATCTCTATATTTTTACTTCTTTCTTATTTTCATAGCTTACTATTCTTAACTACCGTTCTAAATAGCTCTAGTAATCTTAATATATTACTAGTAGATATATTTATATATATATACTTTATTTCTATTAGTAGATAATTAGTAGTATCTTATATATATTTAAAGTCTCTTCTTATCTTAGTATTTATTAGACGGTAATATTAGATCTATTACTAGTTCTTCTTACTTACTTTTATCTTTAATACGTCGTCTCTTTCTTTCTTTTACTAGCTTTCGCGATAGATTATCGATTACTAGCTATAATTAGTTTCTTATACTATTCTCTCTAATTAATTAAACTTACTCTTAAGAAACTTCTAGTATTTAAGAGACTTCTTTAAAGATTCTTTATCTTTTATAAGTAAGTATAATATCTTACGTATTACTAGAGGCTATATCTAGACTAGCTTAGGCTTAATATCGTTTAGGAGATAAGTAAACACATTTATAAATATTAAGCTACTACTCTAAAGAGTAGATATAAAAGCTATTACCTATAAAATTATCTTATTAGAACTTAAGTCTTAGATTAACTCGCTTCTCTTATAGATAGATTCCTTCCTAAACTTTATATCCTCTAAATTAAATTTTAAATCTTTTAGGCCCTTAAATATAGTAATAATATTTCTCTAGAATATAACTAGCTGTTTTAGTTAACCTTTTATAAAGAGGTCACCTCTATATAACTAAGCTTTAGACCTATATTTCTCGCTTTCCTTTTATACTCGGTCTAATCGCGATTCCTTTAGTACTTAGATTTTATTCTAAACTACTTTTACTACTTCTAAGAGCTTTAAACTTTAGTCGCTTAAAGTGTCCTACTAGTTATTTATCGAATAGACCTTAGAGAACTTTCTCTTTAAATGTTCGGCCTTTTTAAGTAGACTCTTTAGCTATAAGAGTATAATAGTTACTAATATACTAAAATTAATTAGTAGTTTATACTTAGTAGTAGAAAGAAGAGCGATAGAGCTATAATATATATACGACCTTAGACTATTTAAGTAGGGTTTAGGATATTTTAGGAGATTAGATACTAGCTTAGTTTATATAGGTCTATAGAAGTTTTAATACTAGAGTAACTTATTTTTATCGCTAGAATAGAGATAGAAATATATGTTAGACGAATTAAAACTCTAGTTTAATAGAACCTTACTATAGTCTACTAAATTAGACTAAATACTTATTTTTATCCTCTACTATAGTAATCGTATCTCTTTCTTATTAATATTATAGAATGTTATAGTCTCTTTTATAATATAATATATATTAGCTTATTATTTATAAATTAGTATATTAATAGACTATAAGTAATAAACTCTTAGATATTAGTCTTCTAAGATAGATTAGAGACTATTATTATATAGAGTAGTATAAGAATTAATAAATATAGAAGGTACTTATATCTCTAAGGTTCTAATTATTACCTCCTTCTTTATTTTTTCTACACTTTAATTAACTTTACTTCTTACGTATATTAATACTACTAATATTCTCTTTTATAACGACTTAAATAGAGATAGTTTATAATAGGCCTCTATTATTTCTAAAATAGCTAACTATACTACTAAGTAGCTCGTTTAATTATCTTATTACCTTAAGCGTTACTAAAGAGTTAGTTAAAGCGATTATAGACATAAAGTTAACCTCTAATACTATAAAGTATACCTGTTCTAATACGTCTCCTAAAGATCTTTTAGACGCGACTTTCTCTTCTATAATAAAGTACTATTACTTACATATACCGCCTAATAGTTCGAATCTCTAGAAACCTACTAAACTAGTTATACTATAGGATCTTAAACGTCTCGTCCTCGAGCTTATAGGTAAATTTTTAGAGGACAACTCTAAGGTCTCTAATAGCTCTAAACTTAACTCTTTAGATAATACTAAGTTGAAGAAAGTAATAGCTCACGTCTCGCTACTAGCGTTTAAAGAAGTCGATAAGATATAAGTTCTTAAATTTACCTATCTAAGTATCTACTAACAGATATTAGTATATAGTTAAGATAATAAGACATATAAGTATACTATTATAAAAAGCCTTAAACTAAAAAGTATTAAATACTTAGATTAATACGTGTTTATAGTTTATGAGCGGGTTAGTATATATTCCTTTAAAGTAAAGCGAAAGCTATATACTAATAATTTATAAGATAAGAAAAGTAAAGAGACTACCTATTTTATTAACGTTAAGTTATTTATACTTCGAGACACTTTAAGAAGGGTCCTCTATAATGTCCTAGGGATTAGTATTATAGAGGAAAAGCTCTCGGTAAGCATTTATTCTTTCGCTAAAAAATGAATAGAAACTTACTCTTTTGTAGATAGAGCGGAATATTCTCTACAACTTCCTCTCTAAGATTAAGTTATGTCGTGAAAAAATCGACCCTAAGGACTAAGTAAGTAATAAACATATTAGCCTTCTCATCGACCATATTAAGACATCCTACTCAGATGTCATATAACGACTTAATACACTCCTTAAGGCTAAAGAGATCACTTACGACTTACTTTAGGCACTTTTTAAAGTAAACACCTTAGTCTATACTACGTGCTAGGGAACGAAAAAGCTAAGGTGTATTAAGTACGAGTCTACCGTAGAGGAAACCACCACGACCGGAGTAGAATACTTCTATATCAAAGGGAGCTATCTAGACTTTGACGGGAAGGTTTTGGGCAAGGTTCTAATTAAGACGGCGATTTTGAAATTCATTAGATCCAAACCCATCAACTCGCTCGAGGCCTTTCCAATCCATTATCACGATAAAAAGGAGGCTATCACAGAGAAGCTTATCAAATGTGGCCGGAAGTTCTACTCCTTGACGGGCATTCGGCATCAGTAGTACGATAGAACAGCTTTCTAGATGAAGAAAGGGGAGCCTCTCAAAATCACTATAAAAGGCAGAATCATAGTAGACCTAGTTAAGTTTCAACAAGATAATCTCAATTACACTCGACCAAGCATGTTTAAGAGCTTCAAAGGCGCTAGCATATGGCTAGATATAGATGACGTGCCTAGCACTCAACTTGATGAATCGGGTCTAAAAAAGGGCGTTAATGCTAACGAGTTGAGGGACGAAGATTTTCTTCTCTACAGCCCCACTGTGCTGGGTTACAGTCTAGAAAACAAGTTATGGTGTAAGAAATCCATCTCGCCAGACTTTCTGTATGCTCCCTGCTGATCTCTACGAAGTGGAGTTTACTGTTACAAATATTTCAGACATCTGCTGGGATGAGCCCCTTTTCGATCAGCTTAAGATCCTATCTAAGTCGAAGATGCTCATTCGGGCCCTGACCGCCCAACGCCAGAGTCGTGAGAATGCCCACGCATTTAACGACTTCGTCAAGGGAAAAGGTCTTAGTTTGAATATACTTATGTAGTACGTAAACTAGTATTACGAGCAGGCCTAATACTAACACGGCCAATAGCGGGCCACCCGGTGTAGGTAAGACAATGACTGTAGAGGCGCTCTCAGAACTCCTCCACATGCCCCTCTTCATAGTAAGTTCAAAGTGGACCTCGCGTTCACTGAGGCTGACCTTAAAAGGTTTCTACGGTAAACCTCAGTCAAAACTTAACAGACCTTAATACGTAGCTGTCAAAGATTTTTGATGTGGCTAACCACTGGAACACCTTACTACTCCTCGACGAATCTGATTCCTTTCTCCGCCGACGGTCTAACAACCCTTAATATAATACTCTCGTTACAGTTTTCTTACGTAAGCTTAAGTATTTCCTAGGGATTATACTACTCACAACTAATCGGGTGATAGAATTCGACGATACTATATAGAGCAGAATATATATCGGACTTACTTATAGCCCTTTAGGGCTAGATACTAGAAAGAGTATCTAAGAAAACTTTCTGAAGAAGCTAAATGAACAGGGTAGGGTGGTTTCTTTTCCTGACACTAGACTCTAGGATCTAGTAGAGCGTAAACTAAATGGTCGACAAGTAAGCTGTCTTCTATAATCTTAACTAATACACCTTCGTTAACTAGTTTTCCTTTATAGATCAAGAATACGGTACGTGCGGCACATACTTTAGTAGACTTCGAAAAAGTAGACTTAGCTATGGATCACCTATACACGGTCCTTAAAGTTAGAATAATATTTAAAAACGATTTTAAGAGGATAGAGGCGACCGATAATAAGAATAGATACCTTTAACGTTTAGACGGTAGCTAGTAATCTTTAGTATTATATTACGTTTTACTCTCTTTATCTATCGTACCTTCGAGAGTAGAGAGAGTAGGATTAGGTTATATATACGTACTTTAATTTTCTTAATTTTTTCTTATCTTAATATTTATATACTATATAGATAACTATATATCTAAGATTACTCTTAAGTGATATATAGATCTTCTCTAAGCTATAATATATATATTTAGAGATATAGAAACTTATAAGAATATTAGCTTACGATTCTAAGCTTTATAATAATATAGTAGTTAGCTATATACTCTTAGAATATATATACTTCTATTTAGCTATATATATTAGTATTAGATCGATATATATCTTCTTAGATATTCTAGGATTTCTTATATATAAGAGCTCTTCTCTTCTAAAGTCTTTTAATATTTAGTCTATCTTCTAATAGTTTAGCTAAAGTCGGCTTTGTGATTATATAGTCTATTAATCTTAGATAGAACTTTTCTAAATTAAAAGAATGTTTTAGACGTCTTTACTTAATCTAATAGTACTTTATTATCTTATTATAAGTATAGTCTAAACCTTAGGTTAACATGTACTAATAATTTTATAGTACTATATACTACTTATAGCTTATAGTCTATACTATAGCTTACTAGTAATATAAATTAATACCTATCTTAGATACTCTAACTCTTTCTTATAAAGATATTACGATTATACTTCTAACTATTTCTACTAATATAAAGAAGCTTCGATAAATAATATAAAGTATATTAGCTTATAATTCGTTCTAAATATTTCTTATTACTATAGAAAATTAGTACGAAATCCTCTAGAAGCTTTTAAAGTTAATAAATATAAGAAATATTAAAGTTCTTAAAAGCTTAATTACTAGTAAACGTATCTAAGTCTACGAAGCTATCTCTTTAGTAGAAACTACTATTATAGTCTTAGTTAATAATAATATTATATAACTAAATACTATTCTTTCTTAGCTTTTAGTATCTTTTAAGAATAAGAAGATAGATAGAGTCGAAATATACTAACGTATAAGAAGACTTATAATAGAGTTACTTATAGAGTTTTATTATAATTAGTTAGATACTATATATATCTAGTAGTATAACTTTAAAGTTTTAACTATCTACTATATTAATAATAGTACTTTATATATATCTAAAAGAATATATACTCTTTAAACTATAATCTTATAGGATTCTTAGTTCTTATTAGGATTTATAAAGAAAAAATAAAGAAGACGTACTCTTAATACTAATAATAATAACGTTATTATATACTAGCTAGTTATAAAGAGATATAAAACCTAGATTTAGTATAACTAGAACTATAAAATTAAGACAACTCTTAAAAATAACTTTAAATTTCTATACTAATATCTTCGATAGACGAGAAGTAATTAGAGAAGTAATTTAATAAGTATATTTACTAAAAGACACATCTAAAAGTAAGTTAAAGCTCTATAGTAGTAATAAAGTAAGCTAACTATATATAGAAAGTAGTCTTAGTACTATTATACTTTATATCTTACTATATTTATAAATTTTATAGTTATTAATATTCTACTTCTCTAGCTATATTATTAAAGTACTTCTTTCTATAATTATTACGTTAAGAAGATATTACGAGTTACTTTTTAGATCTAGTAGCTAATAACTAAAAATATAAAATTAATCGAGCTATATATAGTTAGAGACTTCTAGTTTATACTAGTATCTCTTCTCTTTAGCTACTTTTATAGTATTATTAAGATCTATACTCTATTTACTCTTAGTAAGATATAATATACTATATTTATTAGTAAATCTAGAATCTAATTACTATTATAGATAGGTTAGAGTAGTAGGATAGTATTAGAATTATAGTTCTATAGTATAGAAGAAAGATTATAGAAGAAAGATTAATAACTTAGTATACTTATTAGTAGAGGATTTAAGAAAAGTTTAATTATAACTTACGTCGATTAGTCTTAATCTTTTATAGGTTATTTATATTTATACGTAAATTATATTTACTTTTCTATAACTAGCTTATATTTTACTTTAACTAGATTATATTACGTTCTAGTAAGTAAGAGTAATAAGTAGCTACTATAGACTAGTACTCTTCTTTAATTATAGCTATTACTCTACTTAAAGATATATTAATTCTTAGAATTTTTACTATAGTATAGTACCGCTTTATATCTTTAACTATCTTCTTAGGTAATTTCGAATTTTTAGCTATAATTAATAGACGCTTTACCTCTTTTCTATTAGACTTCGTAGGGTCGTATATTAGATTAAAGTAATAACTAGAGAATATCTTACTTAACCTAGTCTCTAGTTCTAGAAGGTATGTTTTAAGTATAACTATCTTCTAGAACTCGTCTAGTAACTCTAATATACTAGAGATCTCGTAAAGTCTACTAACTTTATTTAGCTTTATAAAAATCTCTTCTATTTTATAATTTCCTAGATTAGATAGTTATATAAGTATATATAACATATAATTAACCTCTAAATTTAATATAGTAAGAGAACTATCTCTTAAGTATTAACGTCTTATTTTTAAGTTAAGTACTATACTCTTTACGTTAATATTAAATATCTTCTTTAAGTCTTATACCTTCTACTATATAGTAGAAGAAGTATACTCTAAGAATTAAGCTACTATATAGTAGATCTAAGAAAGAGTACTCTAGAGTCTATAAATAATCTATATTTAGTATTAGTCTATCTTCTATCTTTAAAAAAAAAGCTTCTAACTTAACTTACTAATATAGAGAAGATAAGTAAACTACTAGTATTAATTAAGTCGCTCTAGTCTATAAAGAATAGAACGTAAACGAGAATAAACTTTAAGAAGAATAAAGAAGTAAAGATAAGTAAAAACTATTAATCTAGCTACGAGATATTATAGTATATATATATATATTTAATAAGAGTAAACATTTCTTTATAGCTCGAAAAAAAAAGGATTTTATAAGCTAAGAACGACTTAAGATATTAAAGAATACTACTAATAATATTAGTTATAACTCTAAGATTTTTATTAATATTAATTATATCTCATATAAAGTATAGTACCTAAGATAAAAGTCTAGAAGTTATACTATAGAGTAGAAGAAAGTAAAAATTAAATTTAGTTAATAAGATTATATCTTATAGAAAGTATAATATATAATATACTAGTAAAGTTAAATCGAGTTTACTTAATAGTCTATTATTAATAAGTATAACACTTTAATATAGTAGAGAGTCTTATCTACTTAATCGTATACGTAACCTAAATTTCGTTCGTCTTAGTAGGCTCTTAGGTTAAAGAGAGAAGTAGAGGCGTAATTATAGACATTTAAAGCGCTTTATAACTAGTATAGAAAAAGGTAAATAATATAGCCTAGAATAGTAAAAGAAGGTAAAAGATTAATATCTATAGTAAAATAGAATGAGAAGAAGATATTTATACGCTAATATATATAGACCTAGATAGACCTACGATATAAGATATAAAAACCTTCTATAAATCTACTATAAAGAGACTATAGAGATTATATATATAGTATAATACGAATTTTCCTAGAGATACTATTTTATAATATACTATTCTATACTAGTATTAATTTAGACGAGAATAAGTATATTAGAACTTAGGAGAGTAAAGACTTTATATAGTAAACTACTTTATAAACTCTAGGTTATAAAGTCTTCTTTAGTACTAAATCTACGAAACTTACTAGAATATTATAGATTAATATCTTAATCTATTTATTAGAGTTATAATTTTAGCTCTAAATTACTATATATATCTATTTGTTTTTAATATAAGTATCTATATAGTCGGGGATATACTATAAAGATTAAATCACTTTTCTATTATTTAAAAAGAAGAACATAAATTTTATTATTATATATATTTTAGGGTTCTTAATAAGTCTATTAATATTTAAACTATTACTAACTTAATTAAGGCTAGTTAGAGGTATTAGACATCTTTTCGAAAGTCTTAAGTCTTATCTAATTACTAATTTCTTCTTATACTATAGTAAATTAATTATATCTAAAAGCTCTTAATAGTATAGTTATATAAAATTAAAAGTAATAATAGAAACATTTAATAGTAATAGTAGTTATATTATAGATAATATAAAATAGAAATATAAAGTAAGAGCTTAGTCTATTATAAATATAATCTTAGTCGAGCTATATCTTACTAAATACGTTAGTACTATAATATTAACGTAATAGGTTTAGTATATAGCTCTATATTAGCGTAGCTTTTTAATCTTATATATCTTTATATAGATAACTATATATAATAGAAAACGGTCTTAGTATAAGCTCTATTATTAATTAGTTATATATACTACGGTCTAAAGAGAGGTTAGAAGCTCTCGAAAATTTATGTGATTAGATATATTATAAAGGTTAAATTCCTATAAAGTAGCTAATACTTCTTATAAAGTATAATAACAAAGTTAGAGATTATCTAAAATCTATAAACTACTAGAATTTAAAGTCTTCTAAGTAATAACTACTAGGGTAACCTAAAGTAAGATAAATACTACGTTTATAAACTATATATATTAAATCGAATGTATCTAAGGAGTAGAGATTAACTGAAAATAAATGTTCTATCTAGAGTAGAGATCCCTCTACCTTTTAAATATCTTCTACTTATACCTTTCTACTATTAGAGGCTTACTACGAGCCTCTCTATTTCGTTTATAATACGACTACCTAGATAGAACTACTAAGCTATTAAGATTATTTATAGAGAAGATATCTTACTTTATTCTAGTTTAACTACTTTAATATAATCTATCTAGAGTAAGAAATAGTATTTAACTATAAATATATAGTTCTCGGCCGCTATATTCTAGGCCCTACTATTAAGAATAGTGATACGACCGTCTTTATACTATAGAAGTAGATAAAGGTAGGCTAAAAATATAATATACTTTTAAGAAGATTTAGAAATAGTATTCTACTAACTCTCTCTTTAAGTATTAGTAGGTTAACGTAAGTACGATACTCTTTTTACCCTCTATATCTAGCTAATAATTTAAAGGCTTAAAAGGAAACTACTACTTAATTAGAAGACCTTTAATATCTAGATAGTATCTATTATAGATAGTACCTAGAAGAAATAAGTAGAGATAGAACGTATTCGCGATCTTAGTTAACGTATTTAATAAACTCTTCTTAAGTAATATCTTATATATTATATAAGCTACTTAGCTTAACTATTAAAGAAACGTAAGACAAATATTATATATATAGTAATATAGAAGACTACGTTAAGTGTTACTTTAATCGCTATTAGATTACTAGTATTACTAATTATCTTATCTATATTACTATAGAAGTACTATATTTATAGTAAGAGTATTAATCTAGCTAAATAGCTAATAGATACACTTAATACTACTAACGATTAAGAAATATTACTAAGTAATAACCTTAGCGCCCCTCTAGCTTAAAACGATACTAGGCTATATAGAGCTAAGAGATAAAGAACCTCGTAGAATAAGACAATTATAGTATATAAAGTATCTTCGAAAACATTTATACTAATACTTTTTTATATAATAGATAATTATATCTTAAAAGTCGTTCTTAATCGTATAACCTCTTTATAGTTATAATAGAGCGAGTATAAGAAGTTTTATAAAGTTATACTATATAGTACTAGCCTTTATAGAGATCTCGTAGATCTTCTCTCTAATAATATAAAACTTAAGTAGAGTATCGAAAACCTTATCTCACTCTCTATAATTAGTAAAGTATTAAAGAATAGTCTTTAAGTCTATATTTATCGAGACGAACTAGTCTAAGTTTTATATAATTAAAATAGAGTATATTAGATTTATTAGGCTTTTAAGCTATATTATTTTATCTTTTCTTAGAGTGAAATTCTCGATTTATTATAGGTTAAATAATTTATCTTCTTAAGTTTATTATATTACTTATCTCTTTATTAGGTTTAAATCTATTAGAAAGTAGTTATTATATATTCTTTAATATCTTCTACGTCTATATAGAAAAGTAGGTCTTAAGATACTCTTAAGAAAAGATACTATAGAAGCTCTTATAGTAGTATCTAAATTTAGAGTAATAAGTAATCGAAAATATTTACTCTTAATAGTAGAAGAATTATAGAAAGACCTTAAGTAGACCTATTTACGAGCTATAATTATCTATAGAGAAAGTGTTTTATTACGTTTTAGTAAGAAAATATCTAATTCTTAATATATAATATAATAATTTCTTAATTATCTATTCTCTATAGTAAATACTAGATTATACTATCTTCTTAGGTTTCTATATCTATCTTAAGCTAAGAATTAGACATACTAATTTAGTTATAGAAAGGTATATAAGAAAGTATAAAAGTAAGAGCCGGGCGATAATTTAATAGCTATGTAGCTATATATACTTCGAACTAAACTTAGTATTCTTAGCTAGTTATATAAAGGTAATAGACTCTTTAAGAACGTAAGGTCTATCTTTAAAGATTATCTTATAGTAATAAAACCTTATAACTCTAAATAATATCTTATTAAGTCTTATCTTACTAATATATACTACGAACTAGACTACTTAAAACGTAAGAAGTTTGTGATCCTAAATGTTATATACCTAGAGGAGGTAGAAAAGATTATAAGTCCTAAACTTAACTACCTATAAACCTATAGCCGGTTCTTAAAGCCTTCTCGACGCTTACTTCTTTTCTTAATTAAAATCGAAATCCTATGTAATTAGTATAGTATCGTAGGAAGTTTAATTAAAGAACTCTTAGAAATCTATAATAGACTCTCTAAATATAATATAAATAATTAAGTTAGATATATATATATACTTATTACTTAGATATATATCTTTATACTATCTAAAGTAGTTATATATTAGTATACTATATATTATTAGAATAGAGTCTATAACCCCTCTAAAGAGAACGTTTTTATCTATAGTATAATTTATCTTTTTATTTCTTTAGTATATTTTAGACTTAGAAATAAGTATAAGAGTTAGATAAGTTTTAATCACGTATTAGAAATTATTAGTAGAAAGAAGCTATAGTTTTTAATATCTAGTATTAGTATATATTTATATTATTTTACTTAGTAAGAGCTATAGTTAGTAGTAAGGTTATAGCTACTAGAAGTGTCTCTATAACTATTAAAATTAACTTATAGTTTAAAAACTATAACTAATATTTTTAAACGTTCTTTTATAAGAATATACTACTAAGCTAGATATTTTAGAGTTACTAAGATTTATATAAATAAAGGTAAATATTAATTTCTAACTAAGTAATACTAAAACCTCTTTATATTTATCTCGTAAAGATAATCTAATATTATTATTTATAAAGTCTTTTAATTTTCTAGTCTAACTTAAAGGTTAGTATTATCTAGTAATTAACTATATATTAGAGAATATAGCTTATATAGACTAACTTCTTCTTTTTAGCTTTAATAAAGATACGATCGTCGTATAATTAAAAATTAGTCGAGTTCTATCTATAGTCTTACGTTTAATATATTAAGACACTCTCTTATTAGTCTAATAGTAGACCTTAAAGAAGCCGCTTAAAAATAAAGAAGTAAGTTTTTAAAAAGTATAATAGAGAACAAGTTATAGATAGTATACTATAAGAAGCCGGAGTTCTCTTTAGTAAAAACTATAGTATTTAAGACGAATATCTAGTATAAATAACTAGTAATTTCGTAAAAGTAGATAAGTATATTAGATTATTCTTATATTTATATACTAACTATTAGTAGATACTTATGTACGTCTTAGTAAAGACTAGCTTTAAGCTTAATACCTATATAATAATAATATATACTCTTATATTAGAGTTACTATCGACGACTATCTTACTAATAATATATTCGCCTACTATTAGATTACTTAGTTAGTAGTCGATTAGAACTATTAAGAACGTAAACTTATAAAATCTCTTTTAAATTAGCTTAAGTATAATAGTATTAATATATATAGTCTTATAAGCTCTTATCTAACTATCTATCTAGCGACTATAAAAGTATTTAGAGATAAGTATATTAAAGTTCTATATTATAGAGTAAATACTAAGACCTATAGACTCTCTTAGTATAGTTCGACTTAATATTATTATAAAATATATAAGAGAGATTATAAAAGCGTCTCTTATAGATTATATTAAGAATACTAAACTTTATAGTAGTATCTTTTCCTCTAGTAATACTAACGGCCTTATCTTATATATTAATTTAGGATTCTTTATTAACTATACTAAACTACTTAAGACTTTAGTATAGGTATAAGAGAGAATAGATTAGCCCCTTAGTAAATTACTTAATAGCTATAAATTTCTACTTATTTTCGAAGCTAGAAGCCGCTCTCGATCTAGGTTTATAGGTCGTTAGTAATAGAATAACTCTTCTATACTATTACGTAAGTATATATAAGATATTTAAAGATACTAGTAAATTCTCGAATAGATAGTAAAGATAGATATTATTTAGAGATCTAAAATATTTAAAACTATATTATTTAAGCCGTCTATAATAAAGTTTTAGTATATCTATAGTACTTTATATTTTATTTTTATTAAGTTTATACTTCTCTCTACTACTCGTCTACCTGTTTATCTCTCTTATTACTCTACTATTAAGCCTCGAATAATAAGAGAAAGATACTTCTATATTTAATCTTCTTATAGTCGTATATATTAAAGAGTAAGAGTAATAAGAACTAATTAGCTTAGCTAAAGAGACTAACTAAGATAAAGAGTTTATAAACTAGCTAAACTATATTAAGTAATTATTACTTAAAATAAGATAGAAAGTTAGATATAAGATAGTATTAGATTATAAGAACTATATCTAAATAGATAACTTATATATCGTAACTTAGGCTCGGTCGTTTAAATACGTACTTAGACTACTAAGAATAATATAATATAAAGTAGTTTAATTACTTTTTACTACTACTATTCTTACTATATTAGACCTAGGTAAGTATTTACCTAAAGATATATAATAACTTTAAGCTATATATTCTTATATATATATAATAGCTCTAGTAATTTAAATATAGTAAGGTTATATAAGAACTATAGACCTACCTTCTATAATTTTAAGCTATATAAGTATAGTAAGTATCTTTTATAAGTAGTAGGTTAAATCTTAATTAATCTTAGTACTTATACTATCTAGTTAATACTAGTAGATTTAGATAATCTTATTTACGTTAAATCCTAGTATAGTAAAGAAGTCGTACGTATATAAGATAGTAGTACTAGAGGATAGAGGTATTAGAAAAACTATATTAATCTTACGACTTAGATTTAAGAAATTTATTATAGAGATATACCTATAAAGACTATACTATATTATATAGTCGAAGACTTTATTCTAATATAAGTAAAGTCTAATTCTACTATCGAAGATTCTTATATAATAGACGTTATAGTTAATAACTAATAATATACGTTTAAGATTCTTAATATAACTAGTATAAATAAGTATTTAAATCTTATAGATAGATAGATTTATAATAATAATAGATTTATACTAGTTTATAGTATTTTATTAAGACTATCTTTTATATAAATCTAAGAACTATATAATTAGATTTAATAGATAAAGAAGTTAAACTATTCTTATATTAATTCGTAAGTACTAATAATACTTATTAGAAATAAAGTTAATATTATAAAGTAGATAGTTTTATTTTTAGAAGATAAGAATATAATATAAAATTTAAGGTATATATTTCTCGAAGTATCTATAAAAGATAGTAGAAACTTTAAGAAGTCTCTTTTCTATACTATAGTAAGATATTTATAGTAGGGTAACCTTCTTAGTCGTCTAGAGGACGAACTCTCTAGGTTAGCTATAGTAAATATAAGGTCTCTTATTCTAGTACTTTCTCTAGAAGAAAAGATACGTTCTAGTCTCTAACTAAAATTAGTAATACTAAATGTCTCTTAGTTTATAAAATGTTAATAGTTATTTTTAAGTATTAAGTACTTTAAAATTTTCTCTTCTTAGTTATTAGTCTTATAAAATCAAAAAGTAAATTCTATTAGTTATAGTATATTATAGCTATTAAAGTATCTAGGCTACTCTATATCTAATAGCTACTACGACTACTAGCTTTAGAAAATCTTTAAAGACATTTTAGTCTTTCTCTTAAGACTTAGAAAGAAAATACGAGATTTTAAAAGAAATAAGAAGACTAATAAACTACGGGCTCGAATAGAAGATATTAAAAACAATTATAATAATAGAGGAATTAGTTCGAAAATTAGATATAATAAAGTATCGTCTACTATAGAAAGAGTAGAAAAAATAAGAAAAGTATAAAAGGTTAAGTTAGCGCTTAGTAAGTATTAAAGTCTATATAAAGATACTAGCTATAAAGTTATATACGATAGAGAATATAGAGAGAATATTTAAAAGATAAAGAAAGAATTCGTAAGAATAATTAAGATATAAGTCTTACTCTAGAGGTGAAATCGACCGAGTAGTACTATAAAGTAAGTTAGAGACTATAGAAGTTTTTAGCTTTACTAGAAGAAGAACGTAGAAATTATTATAAAAATAAACATCTTATACCTAGCGTACTAAGCGAGCCTCTTTCTCTCGATTATATAACTTATCTAGAATTTATTACTAATTAGATTAAAGAGTATCTTAAGACTCTAGATAGGTAATATTTAAAAGTAGAAATAAAGAGAAGAAGTCTATTCTTAACTCTTATATTCTATAATTAGACCTAACTACTAAATTATTTCCGACTATATTTCTAGCTTTATTTCTAGCTCCCTAGATTTCGTATAGAACTATTTTACTTTCTTCTAATATCTAAATCTACTCTAAAGAATATACTATAACCTCGTAAAGATAAAGAGATAAGAACTCTTTCTTACTATTAGTATAAGTCTTTTTTACGTTCTTTTTAGTAGCTTTATAGAGCTTAGAGAAGTAAAGTTAATATTCTTAAATCTCTTCTTTATAAAGATAAGAAATCTTTAGGTCGATCTCTCTTAGTATATACTTATAAGATCTAGCTCTTACTCTCTTCTTCTTCGACCTCTTTATCGCTTATTAAATTAATTACTAATAGAGTAAATATATTAATTTTAGATACACTTCTATTAAATAAATATAATATCTATCTATAGTTATCTTATACTTATACTAAAGTCTCTTTAACGTATATATCTTCTAAGAGCTAGTTCTCTTTTAATCTAGTTTAAGTTTTATATCTTAAAGACTAATAACTACCTTCTATTCTTATAGTCTCTTTAGAAACATATAAGAAAGTATCTAGCTATATTAAACCGCTTTATATAGTAGCTCTTACTTATAGCTTAACGTCTCTTTTTATTAAGACCTACTTAATTATAATACTAAGATTTTCGAAAATACTATTATTTCTCTTTCTACTTTCTTTATTTACTTATATCTTATTACTTATAGCTTTAGTACTTACTACTATTACGTTTACTACTCTAGTTAGAAGGTTTAAAACGATATTTTAAGAATCTAGAGTAGAAGTAGTACTTAGTTAAGACGTGTTTATACTTATCTAAATAGCTTTTACATTTTCTTATTTAGCTACTAGTATTTAGTTTCTTACTTTACTTATTTATATTTATTTTAGGTAAGATAGGTCTTAAATTTTATTAGAAAGTAATATCTAAATTTAGAGCTTAAAGTAATATAAGAAAACTCTAATAATATACTTATAGCTATTAGTATATTTTACCTAAAACTATTAATTCCTCTAATACTAGAGTGTTATTAGAGGATTATATTTCTTACTATAAACCGAATATTATATTAAAATCTAGCGATTTAACTAAGAATATAAGAAAGAAGATCTAGAAACTATTTATTAGAGACTTTTAGATCTAAAAACGACTAACTATACTTAAATACTCTATTAGATTCTTAGATATACTATCTCTAGAACTTCTTAAACACTTTATATACCTCTTTTAGTACTTTAAGTAACTTTAGACTATAGTCTAAATAGAATATTACTAGAGATATTAGAGGGCTAGTTAAGTACTAAAAATAGCTAACTACTATCTATTAAAAAGTTTCTATTCTAGAGTATATAATATTCTATAGTACTATTAATTACTTATACTAAATATATAAAATATTTTTTAGATAAAATAAGTTTAAGTTCTAAGTCTTTTAATATTTATAAAGTTTCTAATAGTAATCTTAAGAAGCCTTTAGCTACTAAAGATAATCGACTATTAATAAGAACGAAAAGATTAAATATTTTAACCTATATAAAGACTAAGACGTATAGTAAAAGAGATATCTAGTAGGTTAAGAAAAGAACTAAATCTAAGTATAAGATACGTCTAAGAAGAAAACTAAAGTAGTTAATATTAAAGAATAAACGAAAAGATAGAGAGCTCGCTAAGCCTAGAAGATTAGTAAGATTAGAGACTAAAGAAAAGAATAAGTCGTAAGAACTTAAGAGTTATTTTATATATAGAAGTATAAATTTTTAAGAAATCTTTAGAAATAAGAAATCTCTCTCGACCTTAAATTTATATCCCTTTAGATATAATATAACCTAAATCTCTTAAACTTCTATAACTCTAGTTAATACTCTTAGTACTATACTACCTTTACCTTCCTCTATAGTATTTAGTATACTAAGAATCGTATCTTAGACTTTAAGAGTAGTACTAGTAATTATATAATTAATACTATTAAAGTTAATACTATTTTAGTAAAGTAGAATAATATTAGCTCTAAAATTATCTATAGAAGAATATCTATTATTCTTTACCTTTATCTAAATAGTTCTAAGATTAATTAGATTAGAAACCTTTAAAGTATAAGCTATTATATATTTAGACTATAGCTATTCGACTAGTATCTTAAAGCTCTAGTCTACTAGTATTCGACTAATATAGTTTAAGATATTAGTAATTTCTTTTAATTAGCGCTTTATAATAGAAGCCTAAATTTTATTAAGTATAGTAGACTACTTCTAACTAACTATATAGTAGAAACTAGATAATAACTAAGATAAAATATTAGTTATTAACTAGATATAAAAATAGTAGCTATACTTACTAGTTCCTATTTAAACTCTAGCTATTAAAGATAGACTTTCTTTATCTACTTAGTATTAGTATTAGTAAAGGGTTTAAGATATATATATTATTCTATAAAGTCTTATAAGTTATTATTAAGATCTTTCTTATACTATTTATATTAATTATATCTCTCGTACTCTTTATATCTCTTATACTTATTATATCTCTTATACTCTTTATATCTCTTATACTTATTATACTCTTTATAATCCTTATATCTCTTATACTTATTATACTTATTATTATTCTTCTTATTATTATTCTTATTCTTATCTTCTTCTTTAGTCTTATTCTTATCTTCTTCTTCTTTAGTCTTATTCTTATCTTCTTCTTTAGTCTTATTCTTATCTTTATTCTCGTTCTTCTTACTCTCGTTCTTATCTTTATACTAATTATTATTAGAAGGTATAACTTTATTAAATAAAGTATTATTATCTAATAGAAGCTTATTAGATAGAGTATTACTATCTAATAACTTCTAACTATTAAATAAGATATTACTCTCAGAAAATAAGCTATTATCTAGTAGAGTTTAATTATTAAATAAATTATTATTATTATAATTAGCTTTATAAAATTTATTATTATTATACTTCTTAGCTATCTTATTACCTTTTACTATCTTAACTAGCTTAATATCTTTAGTCTTAATATTAGTATTAAAAATATTAGAAAGCTTCTCTCTAGTAACTTTAATAGTAAGTAGAATAGAGATAAAATAATTCTAGTTCCTAAAATCGTTTAATAAATAAACTCTATAAATCTAATTATAATTTAGTATAATCTTTTATAATCTAGAAATTATATTAGTATTAATTATTATATTATAGTCTACTACTTAGATAGTAAATTAGAAGTACTAATTAGTTTAAACTAGACGGTCTATAATTATAATTACTAATATCTTACTAGAATATAGTATTAGATTAAGATTTATAGCTACTAACTAGAGGATAAGACTAAATAGACTTCTTTTATTAACCTAGACTCGTTTAAGGTTAATAATTTCTATTATTATTTCTACTAAAGCCTTAGTAAAGAAGTTATAAAATCTACTATCTAGCTTAATATATTTACTAGGTCTCTATAATATAATACCTAGCTTACTTTATTATATACTAGTAAAAGAAGTAGCGGTTTTTATAATTATATTTAGTATCTAATTACTCGGATCTAATCTCTTATAATTTAGTTTACGTATCTCTTTAATTATCTTAAATTCTTAATTTTAAAAGTTATACTAGATAGCTAAAGAAGAAGCTCTTACTATAGAAGTGTTTTAGGTCTTTAAATAAGAGTATAGATTAGAAGTTCGTAGACGTTTATAGAGTAAAACTTAACTAGAGAGATAAGAGAATATATACTACGAAAGTAGATAGTAATCCTCTATAAACGAGCTTAGATATAAAGAAAGAAGTAAGATAGTACGTTTAATCCCTCTAAACTTATAAACTATAGTTAAAACGTTAATAATAAACTATATTTCTCTAGTCTTAACTAATAAAGTAAAGTCTATAGAAATAATACTTTTACTCTTTTAAAGAGGTTTAAATTAGTAGAATATTAAAGAGAAGAAAATATACTTATTATTATATAATACTTCTTATACTACTATAGTATAAGTAGAATAATTTAAATACTTTTTTAGCGTCGAGTATCTATTTTAGCTTTAGAAGTTTAAAAATCTAGAATAATAGTTTATTTATATAGTACTTATTCTAATAGTAGTTAGCTATTTTTAAACCCTATAGTATAGTTACTAAAACTAGTCTTATCTAGCTTAAAGCGAAGCGGGTTTATTTTAAAAGAAGTAGTTTTTAGATCTTAAACCTCTATTTAGTTACTAATTAGTCGAACTTTTATTTACTATACTACTAGTATATAACTATTTACGTTAATATCTCTTTAGTATACTATCTAATTTACTTTTAGTAAAGTATATACTTTCGTAAGAATATTAGTACTACGTAAGTAGCTATAGCTATAGTAGAGTAAAAAATAGTAATATAGTTACTAAAGAACCTTCTCTCTATATAGTAATACTAGATAGTAAATTTCTAGCTTTAAAATATAAAACTAAGAGAATTATTACTAGAAACATAAATAATATTATATAGATTAAATTCTCTATACTCTCTAATACTAACTCTAAAGATAATCTCTAAAGTATATATATAAGAATTTATTCTCTTCTCTAGAACGAATACTAAAGAAAAGTAACTAATATTATAGTTAAGATAGATAATCCTAATAACTAAAGGGCCTTTCTAGTTCTAAGAGAGATATATTAGAAAAAGCCTTTATAAATATCGTTTATAGAGACTATTATTTTCTAAGTAGATATTATAATATTAATTAACTTTATATATTAATACTATACTACTAAACTAATATTATATTTTAGAAGTTTAAGACCTTAGATACTATATTAAAACCTAGTATAAAAAGATATAGAAAGCTAAAACTATAAGACTTAATTCTTATATTTCTAGTTTTAATAACCTTCTCTAGTTTTAATTACTACTTTATACTAATAGAATAGTATATTTATAGATACTTCTTCTATAAATACTAGAGCCTATATAATATTAAAAGAAAAGAAGGTACTATCGCTTCTATTAATAGTATAGATAATAAGACTTATTATAGTACTAGTATCTACGAACGTAAGAACTTTTAAGCTTAAATTTTCTAGAAATTTATTTTAAGTATTAGAATTAAGTAATAATCTGTTCGATCTAACAAAGCTATAAGCTAACAAAAAGTCTATAACAACCGCTATCTTTAGTATTAAATTACCTAAGATAAATTTAGTAAGAGAACTAGAGTCGTTTAGTTTATTACGCTTACTAGCTTTTACTAGGTCTACTACTTTTTCGTATTTATAGTCGAAGTAAAGAGAAATAATAAACTTAGTTAAGACTTTAGTTCTAAGTGTACCTCTATTAAAGACCTAAACTATTATTATAATATTAGATATCTCTATATTATATATTATAGTAATACTAAATATAATAGCTAAAGAGAGTAATATAATAAACGAGATCTTTATTCTATCGATAGTCGTATATACTACTAGACGTAAATAGAGTCTATTATTAAGCGAATAATTATAGTTTTATATCTCTCGTCTACTAATATTAATAAATATAAAGTATCTAACTAATATACTAATATATAGTAGTTATTTTCTAATAAGAGCTAATTATAACTACTATAGAGGTATATACTATATAGAACCTAAAATATAGAACTCTAATTATACTATCTAGGTAAAAGCTAAAATTAAGAGAGATCTACTTCTAATACTTATAGCTATATACTTCTACTTAGTTATATAGATACTTCTAGGTACTACTAAAGAGTATATTAGAGTCGACTAATTAAAGAATAGAAGGCTAGTTAAATAGTTAATAATAAGAATTACTTTTACTCTAACTTAGTTAGAGATATATAGTTATTAGAACTAGTATTATAGGTAACGATAGCTATAAAGAGATATAATAAGCTCGCTAACTCTTATACTATATATAGTAAATTAAGAACTAAGTTAAATTAATATATTATAATAATCTAGTTAACTAAGCTCTACTACTTTAGAAATATTTTTAGATAACTTATTAAGGTTCTATTAAATATTAAATACCTAAGTTACTAGTAACTTATAATAGTATATTTATTAAGTATATAAGACTATAACTTCTATAACTATTCTTAGAACTTATTCTACTCTCGAGAATTCTTTAAGAGATAACTAATTACTTAAAATCTCTTAGTATAGGTTTTATAAACTTAAGATAATTTTTTAAAATATATTATATCTATAAGTACTTCTACTAAAGAAGGTAATCTTATCTTATAATAGCTAAAAATCTACTATATATACTTATAAGTAGTTATATCTTCTAGAAGCTCTAGTTCTATATAAAAGCTTTTTTAATTACTACTATATTAGTCTTAACTTTATTATATAACGTTAGTAGTTACGTAGAGCTATACTTAACTTATAGATTTTTAAGCTTAGCTAAGTTAAAATCTTACTAAAACTTCTTCTCTATTATCTATAATTTATAATATATTTATTTTATACTATTATAGTACTTAACTAACTCTACTAACTTACGATTTTCTTTCTTAATACTTAGTTTTAGAAACTTACGTAAATTATATATACTAATATTCTAGAGTACTTTCTTTATTTAATACTAGCTATCTACTATACTCTATACTAGATTTAACTCTATCTATATTTCTTTTATAAGTAGATAAAACGATATTAGATATATATACTATTTTATATTAAAATCTTTTAGAAACCTAATTACTCTTAATAATTTAAATACTAGATTCTAAATAATATATTTCTATACTAAGCTACTACGATATAAGCTATAATATATAGAACCGAATCGTAAGTACGTATTAAATATTTATTATACTATATAGTTATTAGATAGAAAAAAATAATTAAGGTAGAGATTACCTCTCTAGAAATTACCTCTATTATAGCGAAAGAGATAGTCTATAAGAGGTATAATAATAATATATCTAAAGCTATTACTATTATAACTTTCTTAGGATAGTTCTACTAATAGTCGTTTAATCTTATAATAAAACTAATTATCTTCTATATACTAGTATTTAAATATTAAAACTAAGTTACTACTAGGTTTATTAATTAAGTAACCGATTATAAGTAAGCTTTCGTCTACTAAGAAGAGAACTATTTTAATATAGTCTATAGTATTTAAATCTTCTATTACTTTAAGAGTCTATTTATAAATTTTAGTAGTCGAGTTAGTATAGTAAAGAGTAAGTTATATATATAGCTTAGTAGGTATAAGTTAGATCTTAATTAATATAATAACTCTAATTATTCTATATAACCCTACTATACTAAGAAATAGCTCTAGGTATTAACCTTCTCTTTCTAAGTAAATTCGAATCTTATTATCTTCTATAATAATCTCTATCTTAGAACATATTATATAAAAAGGTCTAAATTTAAACGAGCTATACTCTCTAGCTATACTAGTAAAGACGCTACTAACTATAAGAGAAGAAAGCTCTATAATAACTAGAGATACTAGATTTTCTTTAAGTATAGTATTTACTAGAGTCTTTATACTAACATTTAGCTTATAAGTAATAGTAGTAGCGTCTTTATCTATAAATAAGATATTATTAAGATAACTTATATTAATAACCTTCTTAGAATTAAGCTAGATCGTCTTAGTTTATTCTATTAATTTATAGTAAATACGATATAGCTATTATCTCTTTCTAAAGTTCTTAATTACTATAGTAATTACTTAGACTTTCTAATTATATTCTTCTATAATACTCTGTTCTATAGTAATAACTAGACAAAGCGTCGAGTTAAGAAGAATATATATGTTTTTAAAGAAGAGTTTTTTCTTAGATCTATTTTAGTATCTATAATACTAGGTATATCTAATCTACTATTATAAGACCGAAATAATATTATAAAGGTAGTTAAAATAAGCTTTAATATAATAGTTACTTTTAGCTTCTAGTACTAGAACTATAGAGGACTAGAATCTAACTCTTTAAAAGATATAACGTTTACGAAAACTCTAGTCTTAACCTTAAAAGCTTTCTATCTAAGTATTATAATTTATATACCTATTCTTTAACTTTATCTTCGTACTAATTAGAGTTCTCTTTCTACTCTTAATTATAATACTATTTCTAAGTATACTAAACTTTAGTTCTCTAGCTTATTTATTAAATAACTAGTTCTAATAATTTATACGATTAATACTAGAATACTTTATTAGTAGATTATTACTAATCTAAACATATAAATCTACTAGCGTCTTTAGTAGTATACTAATAAATACTCTATTCTTAATAATATTATAGAGAGAAGTCTCGACTTAGTATTAGTCTATATTATTACCTATAATACTATAGTCTACTTCTTTAGACATAGTACTATCGCGATACTAGTATTATATCTAGTCGTAGAAAATACTAAAGAGTACACCTTTATATATAATAATATAGTAAGAGAGAAAGTTATATTAGCTATCGTAAGGTATATCGTTTACGTATAGAGCTAATCTTACTAGAATTTTAGACTAGTTATAAACTAGACTAATATAATAAGACTCTCTATAATTATTTTAACTAATAATCCTATGTATTTATTAGTCTATAGTCTACTACCTATAGTAAATTATATATTTAAGAAGAAATATACTATATAAAGTCTAATTTAATATATACTATCTAAGTTTATCTATAAGCCTATAGATTGTCCTCTCTCTAGATCTTGTTTTTACCTTTATTTATACTATAAAAGTATTATAGAGTTAGAGAAACTAGAGGCTAAGTATATATAGTACGTAGTACGTACGTACTAGTATCTTATATTTAAGCTTCTATTCCTCTAGAACTCTCTTCTCTTCTTACTTTATTATTCGCTTAATATAGTAGTTTCTATTTAACTCTATATTTATTATAGTAAGTTATAGTTTACTCTATATAGTTATATTATAATAAAGTTACCTCTTCGCCTAGAAAGGCCTACTATAATATCCTACTTTATTTATTCGTTTATTTTTAT
>MU251721.1:0-37430 GCA_019669835.1 Amylocarpus encephaloides
GTATAAGTCTCTCTCTAACTTTTTAATAAATAGTACTAGTACTACTACTAGTAAATTACTAATATATATAAACTCTTTATTAAGTAGATTTATTAAAGTCTTTTAAAGTACTAGAAACTTATTTTATAATATACTATATAATAGTCTTTATAAAGTCTTAGACTACTAATTATTTATAGCTTTAAGTTTAATAGTATAATTAGTCTCTAACTTATATAGTAGTAGTTATTCTACTTTCTAGTAGTTAAAGATACTTAGAAACTTATAGTAGTAACTTAGTCGCTTAGTTACTAGATTTATATACTACTTTAAAGCTAGTATCTTTATAATATTAGTTATACTAGTTAAAAATACTTATATACCTTTTTACTTCTACTAGCTCTTCTACTAGTAATAGAGTACTATAACTAATATCTATATAGTTATATTTACTTAAAGTCTAAAAAATATCTCTTTACTATAATAGTAGTATCTATAATTTTTATTTTTATTTCTAAATATAATCTATTAATTCTAGTATCTTAAGTTATAATCTATTATATTTCTAGAATTATATTATAATACTTTATAAGTAGAATATATAGAAAAACCTAAAATTCTTTATATTTATTTAAATTAAATATAATAATTATAATCTTATTTATAGTTAAAGAGACTTTTTTATTAAACTTTATAATCTTCTATAATATAATAAATAAATATATTAAATTATTATTCTAAGTAAAGTAGAAGTTATATAATCTATAAGAAAGATAACTAGTATTAATTAATATATTTTTAAATAAAATATTATTTACTAATACTAATATAATAAATAGCTTACTATTTATAGAGCTTTTAAAATAACTTTATACTCTACTTAACTCTTTATATAACCTCTAAATATAACTTTAGTTAGAGATTACTATTTTTTTAAATTAAAGTCTATTTCTTATTCTTCTACTTATAACTCTATAGTCTTAGTACTAGTAGTAGAGACTTTATTCTTTAAAGAAGTAGAGACTTATAACTTATATAAATAACTCTTTAGCTTAGTATCTTAAAAGCTCTAGTATCTAAGTAGACTAGTTAGTTTAAAATAGTAGTCTAATATCTAGTAGTTTATACTTTTATAGTATATATAAGTATCTTTCTTATATCTCTTCTATCTTTTAACTAAAGTAGTACTAGTAGTAAACTACTCTTATAACTAGCTAGAAGAGTCTCTTTTAATAACTACTACTATAACTAGTATAAACTCTTATTCTATTATATTAGTAGAGGTTTATAAGTTATATAACTTTAAATAACTATTTAGATATACTTACTTTTATTAGAAGTCTTATATCTTTACTTCTTATATATTATTAAAAATATAATATAATAGAGCTATATAGTTTAAATATAAGATAGACTCTTTCTAAATAATTAAATACTCTTAAAGCTTATAATTAATAGTAGCTCTTAAATAGTCTCTATATATCTAATCGTTCTATTTCTAACTCTAGACTTCTAGAAGTATTTATTTAAACTTCTATAATAAGTTCTAAAAGTCTCTATTACTCTAGTATATAATATTAACTTTTAAGAGTATCTTATTCTTCTTTTATAAGTTAGTAAAGATAAAATCTAACTACTTTAGAAACTCTTTAATTATAAAAGTCTAGGTTACTTTAATAGTACTAATCTAAGAGTATATATACTCTACTACTTTCTTTATAAGTTATCTAAAAGTATACTTAATAAACTTTCTTTTAGATCTAATAGCTCTAGTATTAATTTTAAGCTTAGCTTTTAGAATACTTTTAAATTAAGAGTATAATAACTTATTTTTATTTATAAACTAATTAGAGTAAGAGAGTAAGTATTTTAGCTTTCTAATTAGATCTTCTAGATCTATAGTAGAGTTTATTTTAAGTATATATATCTTCTAGTATTCTAAGGTTTATATACTATTAAGTACTATCTATAACTAAGTAATCTCTTATATTAATTATATATTTATCTCTTATTAACTTTATATAAAGACTATTAGCTAATCTAGTATAGTAGAGAGTTATACTTTATATTTTATATTATTTAGTTACTAGAAGTTATAAGCTTACTTATTATTACTTATAGTACTTACTTATATATATATTATATATATATAACTCTAGTTTATAAGTAATAAATAAGAGTAATATACTTCTACTATAAGAGACTAGATCTTATATAACTTAAAAGAAATAGTTTCTAAAATTTAATTAAGAAGTATATAAAGAGCTTATATAAGTATAGCTTTTATAAAGTCTTATATATATAAGAAGAGATAACTAGAACCTTCTAAAGTAATAGAATAAAGTAATATTAAACTAAATTAAATTCTACTAGTAGCTAGTATTTAATAAGAGTTAGTACTTAGTAAGAGTTAGTACTTAGTAAGAGTTAGTACTTAATAAGAGCTATTAGTCTAAGTATACTCTAGAGTTCTAACTCTTATACTCTAGCTCTAGCTTTTATTATATAACTTCTTAAAAGAATTATTATAACTAACTTAGTTATAATTAAAATATATACTAAGATATTACTAGTTAACTAAGATAGTCTAATAAGATAATTACTTAATAACTATTTATCTTTAAGTTCTAGCTTAATTCTTCTTTCTCTCTAACTTAGTTTTTCTTAATAAATATAACTATTTTATATATCTTTCTTTTAGTATATTTATAAAAGTCTATTATATTAAAACTAAGCTTCTCTTAATTTTCTAGAAAGATATTAAGAATATTTTAAACTAGTAAATAAAATATATATAAGATATACTCTATTTAACGAGTAGACGGTAGACCAGCCCCTGTTTTCGGCGGTTTTCGTCGCTGTTTTCGGGGGCTAGCTTACTAAAAACTCGCGCTACCTTAATACTCTTATACCTGTTCGCTAAGGCTACTAAGGTAGCGTGACCCTGCCTAGCCGTGTTGAAACATAAACGACAACCGCCTTCCTGCTTCTCGTTCCTATTCTACTATTATAAGCAGCCCTTTTTAGGGAGCGGAAAATGGCCCCTTCTATTATTTTAGTGACTTAAGATAGCGACGCTTATATTACCCGCCTATCCTCTTTCGATTGTCTTATCCCCCTTCTCTCTATCGTTCACTATATTTTCCTCTTCTAACCCTCTCAAATTCATCTCGTATTCTTTTGTCTCTTTTCTCCTTAAGTACCGCTAATAGTACGATAGGAGGGTTCCTCCTAGTACCTCCGGTGCCCCTTACCTTAGCGATTATTATTACTATCTTCTCGTCCTGGCCTAGTCGATATACGGCGTCGCTAACTAACGCTAAGCGTTCCCTCGGATAATAGCGATACGATAGATAGCGAGAACTCCGATCTAGAGGATAATTATAAGGAGACTGACGTCGATACCGAGCTAACTAATATTAATTCCGATAGCGAAGAATGTAACGACGTAGATTTGACGTAGATCGCCGGGGAGGATAACGCCCACCCGCTAGAGTACTACCTTAAATAAGAGAATGACTTTAACAAATCTAAGGATGAGAAAGAAGACTATAAAGATAATACTACCTTCCTCCTCGATATAATCGAAGGAGAGTTCTTCCGGTGTGTACTCTACTTACTCTAATCTAGTATTGAATTATAAATCTAACTCCTGTATAGGTACTGTAAATATGTAGGGAAAATAGATCCGGCCTAGACGATGAAAGCTATCTCTTACCACACTCTTAAGGCCTTCTTCGAATAGATACTAAATCGACAACGAGGGAAGGGTGGGAGGAGGCTCGTAGGCATTAAGTCAGCTAACACCCTCGGGACATACTAGAAGGTCTTCCGGCTCGTGTACGAACGGGCGACTAGAGAGAAGATTAATAGGAAGATGAACCGTAATATATACCGGGTGAGTGTCGCCTCTCATCTAGCCGCTTTGTTAATACCGAGTCAACGTAGGTAGGAGGCTGACATCTATGTTTATTACAGGTCCTTCGGAAGCTAGCGAAGAAGCACCGCCTGACGACGAAGAAGCGCGAGAAGACGGCCATGTACGTTAAGGATCTCGCCGAATACCTTCAGGCCAACTTGACGACGATAAAGAAGCGATTTACGCACGGCCGGTAACGTATCCAGCTTACTCTATTCTACTAGCTTACGGGGTTTTCTAGAAACCGGCCTTCGGCGCTCCTTAAGCTCCGCTACCGTGACATTATTATAACTTTACTTCGACATCCGAATAGCGGCCCTCATCGGATCCTGATAGAATTCACGTACGAGTTTACAAAGAAATTCCTTAGCGAGAAGGATACGTAAGTTATATGCTCGTTCTCTACGCCCCCTCTTCGTTCGTCTCCCGTGAAATCACTACTCACGCGTACGTTAGGGTTAAATTCGTCCTTCCCGAAGTTATCTTTAATCCCTCCCTGATCCTTAGCCCTCATGTCTTTCTCTTAGGCCTCGTCTTTGCGGATGGAGCATTTACTGCTCCGAATCTTAAGTCTGTAGCACAGATCAGCGGACTAGATATCCGACCTAGCTACTAGTAACTAGAATTACTCTTTAAGCCGAGTATACTCGATGTCCCGATATTTAGGAAGTCGGTCAGAATAGGGTATAGCTACGAGATCTCACCCCACGAGCCTCTCACCTACGTAACTCTTTTATCGTCGATGAAGGATATCGGCCTTATACTTAGGTTCCTACAGCCCACCCGCTTATATTGTCTCCGCTATAACGCCGGTAATGAATTCAACCAGAGTAGTAAGTACTAAATATTCCCGCACTCACGCCTACAGTCGAGTGCTAATAAACCACTATTAGGGGACGTGAGCGACGCCCTTTAGAATATAATACTATAATATACGAATATCGACACTTTTATTAAGTATTACCTACCTAGGCGCTCCGCTGACGTCCGGGCTATCGTGTCTAGTTACGTGCCCTAGAGGGACCTTATACGGGCCGCTGCTCGAATGACCCGATAGATCGATCCTAACCGCCCGTAATCCCTCACAGCCGAGTAGTCTAAGTCCGTCGATGAACATCCCTAACTTCGTCTACTTCTCGCACATCGCACGAGTTGGAACTAGCGTTATAGAGGGGTAGCCACGAAATAGCCCTCGTATGGACGACTTAGTCGCGAGATCGTTAATTTACGGCAGCGATTAAGGTCTGAGCTACTGAAGCGGCTCCGAGACAAGTGGGACATAGAGCGCCCCGTGAGCGAGGTCGAGCTCCAGCTCTCCGGGCTTAAGTTCGACGACGAGCCGGGTACGAATGTACCACTAGTCGATGAGATGCTACCGATGTAGAAGCGCTTGGCTAAGATAATCATGACCTTACCCGGTACGACTGTGGAAGAGGAGTTTTACCGACGTAACGCGGCGATCGACGATGTCGCTGCCTATTACTAATTCCAGGAAGGCGGAGCGGTTACTATATCACATGAGAGGCCACCGATTTAGGCTAAAGAACCTTATCCGTAGCTAATAGCCGCGGATATAGAAAAGTAAGCGCTAAATACTACTATGTTGTTAGTGTACACGGACAAAAGGCCTACTGTCTACTTTGTATACCTAGGTGAGAAGAATTTACTATTTAAAAAGCGCGTGTATTCGTTTACGAGCTTAGGAGACCTAACGAAGCACTTTAAACGAAAGTATCTATCTAATATTAAAGAAGGAGATTAGATTAGGTATAAGGTCTGTCGGATGTCCTTAAAGCACATAATATATCTCCGGAATCACGTAGTAGCGATTCACGGGACCGTTTCTTAACTAGTATATAGATTTAAAACTAGTTAAGGTGAAAGGGTAGTACGAACGTAGGGACGAGGTAGCTTTCTTCGTAAAGGAGCTAAGTAAGGCTGAGGCTCCTTTTACCCCGATTTATAGTTTAGATAGACAACTTAACGATCGCGTTTAGAGTTAGAAGCTAAGTATAGTATATCTTAATACTACTAATTCTATTTTTTTTCTTTCTTTTCGCTCTACTTTAGAATGCTTATACATTTACTTGTGATTTCACTTATATCCTCTTATCGTTTAATAGATAATAGATTTCGTAATTACTATTAAAATCTGTAAAGAGTTAGACTTTAGTAGTGTTTCTAATTATAGTACTAGCCCTACTACCTAGAGACTATTTAGGAGCCATTCTATGTTTAGGAGAAAGTTCACAGGAAACGTACTCTCCTTAACTTTATATATACCTTTCTTACTACCTAAAGAGTATGTTAGATACGTAAAGTTATATAGTTTTTAGATAGAGAAGCCTTTAGTAAGTAAAAAGGTACTATAAATAAGCGAGAGAGCCTAACTAGAAGTAGTATACACGAACCGGGTAAGAATATAAGTATACGAAAAGGTCTTATAACTAAGATAAACGCGTAGAGCGAATTAAGCTAAAAGACTCGCGAAGAAGCTATTAGACCGAGCTTAATAGTATATTTAAACGGTTAGAGTTAATCCTCACGCTAACGCCTCGATTACGCTCGTGTTTAATAGACGCTAGTATTAAGAATAGAGAAAAAATTCGACTAGAGGCATAGTAACCTTCTAGGCTAAATCTAACTAATTATATTCTTAAAATACACTTTATACTAGAGACATACATCTAAATCTCATTAGTTATATTAGTAGCCTTCTAGACTAAATCTAACTAATTATATTATTAAAGTACGCTCTATACTAGAGATATACGTCTTACTAGAATAACCTTTCTATAACTCTAGAGATCCTAGGTTTTCGTCGATTACAGGAGTGAAACCGCTGTAGGACATAAGTAATAGGACAGGGTATATAGGACACGTGTCCCGTAATAGAGGCCGTCCCTAGTAACTATTAGACCTAGATAGTCTGTCCTAGAGGCTTATTTGTTCTAGAGTAAATAAGCTAGAACAGATTCTCGGTTAGAACTTCGATTATAGGTAAAAACCGTCGTAGGACATAAGTAATAGAACAGGGTATATAGGACACGTGTCCTGTGACAGAGGCCGTCCTAAGTAACTATTAGACCTAGATAGTCTAAAATATATAGTATTTAGAAACTACTATTAATTGTAGTAGAGAAGGGTTTTAAATAGCTATAAGTAACTCGGAGGGCTTTAAAACACTTAAGAGAATTTACTTAGCGCTCTTAGTAGGAACGATCGCTTTAATAGAGTATATCTCCTACTAAATATACTTACTAAAAGAGCGTCCGCGGCCTTAGGTCTACCTCTATATCGATTACTATAACCTCGTAACCTACCTTCCTATATTAGAAAAGACTTTACCTTATAGACGGACATTAAAACGTCTCTCTAGAAGACGACTTTAAGGAACCTTTCCTACCTAGGACGGATAAGCTTCTAGGAGTTTATTCTAGGGAGATAATATCGTAAGAGAGAAGGCTTAAAGGAGACTAGCCTTCCTAGGAAATAATTCCGAGGAGTCTATTTCTTATAGGAGAATACTTCTAGGAAATAGTATTCCTAGGAAATTTATCCTCGGTATAGCTAAATCCTAGGAGACGGTTCCTAAGCGACATAGCGCCGGCGCGGCTTAGTATAAGAATTTTAAGTAGATTCTTATACTTTAAATAAATAATAGAAACTTGTAAGCGTTATAGGAGCTAGGTTCGAAGCGTACTTAGAGGGAAGTAACTTAGAAGGACTGTCCTAAACTAGCGTGCGCCTAAAATTAATTCGGTGACATCGAGAAAGTATATTACTACTAACCTCGAACTTATTACTAGTTACTAAAAATAGTATTTTAATAACCGTCACCTATCTAAGGTTTATCTAAGGCTTAGAGCACCTTATAAAGTTCTTACTATAAGAGGCTAGACCTCGAATAACTTAAAAGGAATAGTTTCTAAAATTTAATTAAGAAGTACGTAGAGAGCTCGTAAAAGCGTAGCTCCTACGAGGTCTTATATACATAAGAAGAGGCAACTAGAACCTTCTAGAAGTAATAGGATAGAGTGGCGTCGAACTGAATCGAATTCCACTCGTGGCTAGTACTTAGCGAGAGTCTGTGCTTAGCGAGAGCTTTTAGCCCGAGTACACCCTAGGGTCCTAACCCTTATATTACCCCCCTTCTTCCCTTCGCTTTTGCCTAGCCGTATACTCCTTCCATTTAACTAGGGCGGTAGTACCCTCTATTACCGATTCTAGCTCCTAAGTTAGATGTTTATAACCGACCCACTTAACTAGGTACTTCTGTCGATTACCCCTTCTAGGAGCTTTCTTCTACTTAAGTATACGCTCTACCTCGTACTCTTCTATGTTATCGACGAGTATTACGGGAGGCTAGCTTTCTTCGATAACCTGTCCTAGTAGCGGCGTCGCGTATACAGGTCGTAGGAGTCTAGTATAAAATATATTATATATACCCGGCGGTGTATTTAGGCGGTAGCTATAAGATCTAACGACCTCTGTAACTGTAAACTTCGTATACCTAGTATCTAGCTTCTTATAGGGCCTGTCTGTTTTAATATTCTCTAGACTAAGCTATACCTTATCCCCTACCTAGTAGTTAGGTGCCTAGTCGCGCTTCCGATTAGTCGCCTACTCCTAGGCTTCTTAGGCCGCCGCTATTGCCGCTTACGCCCACTCTCTTACCTCTTTTAGTTTCCGTATAATTCGGTCGGCTTTAGCGATTAGGGAGTCTCTATTATCTGCCTCTGATAATTCGATGTCTTTAAGTAGGCTCTAATACCATCCGTAGGACAGGAAGAATAGGCTTATGCCTGTAGATGTTAAGTCCCGTTCATATATTCTAGATACAGCTAGCGGCAACTATTTAAGCCAGTCCTCTTAGGCCTAGTCTATAAACTAGCGTAAGACTGTTTTAACTACTTCGTTTATTCGTTTAATAGTACTATTAGTCTCTAGCGAGAAGGTAGTAGACAACCTACGCTTAATTCGTAGTAGCTTACATACCCTCTTCTATAGGGCGCTTATAAACTATATACCTCTATCGGAGACAATTACTAAAGGTAGGAAGTAGTAGGGTAGATATCGTCGTAGGAACTATTTAGCTACTGTTTTAGCTTTAATATCTTCTAGGCTATCTACTATTACCTCTTTACTTAACCGATCCGTGACTACAATCATATTTCGGTAGCCTTTAGAGACTAGTAAATCCGTAATAAAGTTCATAGATATTTCGGACTATATTCGATCTAGTATAGGTAGTAGCTTTAAGAATCCCTGTCGGCGAGACCTTTATACCTTATTCCTCCCGTAACTGTCGTAATTCTATATAAACGTACGGATATTAGTTATTATTCCTAGCTAGAAGAATAAGCGAGCTACTAGTGTATATGTAACCTCCCTACCTAAGTGCCTGTGGAGTACTATATCGTAGGTTACTTAAATTAGGCGAGCCCTTAGGTTAAGGCTATTAGGGACCTATTTTCGTCCCCGGAATAGTAGGTAACCTTGTTCTAATATTACGTACTTAGATATAGACACTTTTAAGCTAAGCTCTGTAGGAAACCTCCTAGCGCTAGCCTTTGTAGCGCTTAGGGCCTTATTATACTCAGGGTCGTTTACTATAGCCTAATCCTAGTCTATAAGCTCGTCTAGTAGTTCTCCTATTATATGGTCTCGTAGGCTAGTAGGGCTAGCCCTAATAGGCGAAACGCGAACTATAGGGCTTACTACTAGTATTTTAGGCTTTAGTAGCTATATATTACAGTCCGCTAGTCGCTTATTAGACCTGTTCTAAGGCATATCCTAGTCCCGCCTTAATAGGGCGTCCGCGCGTTTATTTTCCTTACTAGGGACGTGTATAATATGAAAGTTATACCTAGAGAGAATTAAGGACTAGCGTATCTAGCACTCTATAAGCTTTCGGACGGTTATAAAGTACTTTAGATTCTTATAGTCTATACATATATTAAACCGCTTAACACTACGTAATTCGGCGTCCTATTCTTCTAGGTAGCGTACGATAGCTAGTATCTCCTTATCGTAAATCTCATAGTTATATTCCGCTAGGTTATTCTTCTTTAAAAAGAAGGCGTAGAGCACTTATAAGCCTTTATCGCTTAACTACTATAGCGTACCCCCTATATACCACCTAGAGGAGTCGGTTTTAATATGTGTAGACTTGTTATAGTCGAATTAGGCTAGCGCGAGGGCTGAAGTGAATATATCCTTTAGCTTATAAAAGGCTACGTCTACTCTATCGTTCTATACGAATTTCCGGTCTTTATGTGTAAGCTCTGTAAGTGGCCTTACTAGATCTAAAAACCCTTTAATAAAGCGCCTATAAAAGTTAGCGAACCCTAGGAAGTCACGTACGCCTTTAACTAAAGTGGGTGCCTCCTAGCTAGTAATAGCCTTAACCTTTTCTAGGTTCATTTTAAGTCCTTTTCTAGCTTCGATAATAAACCCTAAGTACTTAGTCTCTTATACTTTAAATTCGTATTTATCGATATCGATTTGTAAGCTAGCGTCCTAGAGTCGCTATAGTACTTAACATACGTGCTTACGGTACTAGTTCCTACTCCTAGACGAATATATTAAAATGTCGTCTATGTAAGTAGAGTAGAATTCGTCTAGGTAGTCGCGTAGGGTCTAGTTAATATACTTCTGAAAAGTGCTAGGTGTATTCGCTAAGCTAAATAGGGTGACTATTCATTCGTATAAGCTATAGCGCGTCCGGAAAGTAGTCTTCTATTTATCGCCTTTCGCGATCCGTATCTTATAAAAAGCGGCGATTACATCGAGTTTAGTAAACTACTATGCTTTACTAATGTTCCGTAGGGTCTTATAAATGAGCGGTAAGGGGTAGCGGTCCTTCTTCGTAATACGATTTAAGCCGCGGTAATCGACATAGAAGCGTAAGCCTCCCCCTAGCTTTTTAACAAATAGTACTAGGTCTACTACTAGCGAATTACTAACGCGTATAAACCCTTTGTTAAGTAGGTCCGTTAGGGTCTTCCGAAGTACTAGAAGCTCGTCTCACGATATACTATATAATAGCCCCTATAAGACCTTAGGCTACTGACTATTTATAGTTTTAAGTTTAATAGTATGGTCGGTACCTGGCCCGCGTAGTAGTAGTAGTTATTCTACTACCTAGTAGTCGAAGATGCTTAGGAACTCGTGGTAGTGACTTAGTAGCTTAGTCGCTAGATCCGTACGCTACTTTATAGCTAGCGCCTTCGTAATATCGGCTATACTAGCCGAAAACACTTGTATACCCTTTCGCTTCTACTAGCTCTTCTACTAGTAATAGAGTGCCGTAGCTAACACCTATATAGCTGTATTTGCTTATAGCCTGAAAAATGCCTCTTTACTACGTATAGTAGTACCTATAATTCCGATTTTTATTTCTAAACGTGGTCTATTAATCCTAGCGTCTTAAGCCGTAATCTATAGCATTCCTAGGATCATATCGTAGTGCTCTATAGGTAGGATATATAGGAAAACCCTAGACTCTCTATATTTATCTAGGTTAAGCGTAATAACTATAACCTTATTTACGGTCGAAGAGACTTTTCCGTTAAACCCTATAACCTCTCGTAGTGTAATAGGTAGGCGTATTAGGTTGTTATTCTAGGCGAAGCGGGAGTCGTATAGTCTATAAGAAAGGCAGCTAGTGTTAATTAGTATATTTATAAATAAAATATTATTTACTAATACCGATATAATAAATGGCTCGCTATCTATAGAGCTTTTAAAACGACTCCATACCCTATATAACTCCCTGTACAACCCCTGGGCGCGACTTTAGCCAGAGGTTACTCTTTTCCCGAATCGGAGTCCGTTTCCTATTCTTCTACTTCTTCTACTTATAACTCTATAGCCTTAGCGCTAGTAGTAGAGGCTTTATTCTTTAAAGAAGCAGAGACTTACGGCTTACGTGGACGACTCTCTAGCTTAGCGTCCTAAAAGCCTTAGCGTCTAGGTGGGCTAGCTAGTTTGAAATAGTAGTCTAACACCTAGTAGTATATACTCCCGTAGCGTACGTAAGCGCCTTTCTCGCGTCTCTTCTACCTTTCGGCTAGGGTAGCGCTAGTAGCGCGCTACTCTTATAACTAGCTAGGAGGGCCTCTTTTAGCGACTACTACTGTGACTAGCGTAGGCTCCCATTCTATTATATTAGTAGAGGTTTGTAGGTTATACGGCTTTAGATAGCCGCCTGAGCGTGCTTGCTTTCGCTGGGAGTCCTATGCCTTCACTTCTTATAGGTTGTCGGAAATGCGGCGTAATAGAGCTATATAGTCTAAATATAAGGCAGGCTCCTTCTAGGTGATTAGGTGCCCTCGAAGCTCGCGATTAATAGCGGCTCTCAGGTGGCCTTTACGTACCTGATCGTCTCATTTCCAACCCTAGGCTTCTAGGAGAGTCTGTTCAAACTCTTGTAAGAAGTCCCGGAAGTCTCTATTACCCTAGCGTATTATATTAACTTTTGAGAGCGCCTTATTCTCCTTCTGTAGGTCGGTAAAGGTAAGGTCTAGCTGCTTTAGGAACTCTTTAAGTGTAAAAGCCTAGGTTGTTTTAACGGCGCTAATCTAAGGGTATATACGCCCTGCCGCTTTCCCTGTAAGTCGTCCGAAAGCGTACTAAATACGCTCCTTTTCAGTCCCGATAGCTCTAGCGTCAATTTTAAGCTTAGCTTCTAGGATACCTTTAAATTAAGGGTATAGCGACTTATTTTCGCCCGTAAACTGATTAGGGTGAGGGAGTGAGTGTTTTAGCTTCCGGATTAGGTCTTCTAGGTCTATAGTAGGGCCTGTTTTAGGTGTATATGGCTCCTAGTGTTCCGAGGTTCGCGTACTATTAAGTGTTACCTATAATTAAGTGATCCCTTATTCTAACCGCGTATTCGTTTCTTATTAACTCCGTATAAAGGCTATTAGCTAATCCGGTATAGCGGAGGGTTGTACTTTATTTACTATACTACCTAGCTACTAGGAGTCGTAGGCTTACTTATTATTACTTATAGTACTTACTTATACGTATATGTGTACGTGTACGTGTACGTGTACGTATACGTGTACGTGTACGTGTACGTGTACGTGTACGTGTACGTGTAGCGTATATCTACTTATACGTATATCGTGTGTATATAACTCTAGTCTATAAGTGATAGATAAGAGTGACGTACTTCTACTGTGAGAGGCTAGACCTCGAATAACTTAAAAGGAATAGTTTCTGAAATTTAATTAAGAAGTACGTAGAGAGCTCGTAAAAGCGTAGCTCCTACGGGGTCTTATATACATAAGAAGAGGCAACTAGAACCTTCTAGAAGTAATAGGATAGAGTGGCGTCGAACTGAATCGAATTCTACTCGTGGCTAGTGCTTAGCGAGAGTCTGTGCTTAGCGAGAGCTTTTAGCCCGAGCACACCCTAGGGTCCTAACTCTTACACTCACCTAGGGCTAACCTAACTAACTTAACTAATTCCTTAATAACCGCCCGTAGAAGGATAGACTGGGAGAAATGTACTAGTAGAAATGTACTAGTAGAGCGCCTTTTCCCGGGTTTTCGTAGAAGTTGTAAGACTGGTAGAAATCTACTAGTAGAGTAACTTTTACGAAAACCCGGGAAAAGGCGCTCTACTAGTAGATTTCTACCAGTCTTGTAACTTTTACGAAAATCCGCGAGAAGGCGCTCTACTAGTAGATTTCTACCAATCTTACAACTTCTACGAAAACCCGCGAGAAGGCGCTCTACTAGTAGATTTCTACCAATCTTGCAACTTCTACGAAAACCCGCGAGAAGGCGCTCTACCAGTAGATTTCTACTAGTCTTACAACTTTTACGAAAACCCGGGAGAAGGCGCTCTACCAGTAGATTTCTCCCAGTCTGTGACAAATCACGGGATTTGTCACGTGCAGTTCCAAGACCTTATGCTCAGGAGGAATCAACCTCTAGGAGACCTTAGACTGTTATAGTTAAGAGGACCAATTACGAGCTAGTAAGCGGTCCAGGGATTTCATAGTATTCAAGGCACGTGACCAGGGACGGTCAGAGGAGGTCAGTCTGACCGTGACAGAGGGCCGTATCGTGACACAGTCTTTCTTTGCCTGTGAAAACCCGGAGAAGGCGCCGTACTAGCAGGAAGGCGCCTTCCAGGTACCTGCTAAGCTACTAGATTCCGTCACTTAGTTTAGTTAACGTTTATCGGTTTAAAATTTTATATATCCCGTATTTGGTTTCTAGTGTTCCTATCTACACGTCTATAGAAACTACCCGAGCTTGAAATGTATATATAAAAGGAACGGTGTTATCGAATATCCTTTATCTAAAGCGTTAAGTCAATAACCTTTGGGTAATTATAACTAATAATCCTAAAAGAAAAAGCGAGAGGTTAAGTAGGCGAAAAATCACCTTACTTAAGAAAGCACACGAGATGGCATCCTTCTGCGATGTTGACGTGGCATTAGTCTTACGTATCCGTAAAACAGGCCAGCTTATCACGTATAACTCGGTCGATCTTAAATCGTGGCCACCGTCCAAGGAGGAAATCGTAAGTATAACTTAACTAGCTTTATGTGTTATACTAAAAGACCTGTAGCGATTTCATTACCCGCTTCCAATAAACTTGCTTCCACGAGATATCGAAGCCAAGCATAGAAAGCCTACGATCACAACTCCAAGCGTGGTGCAAGGCAGAGGAATTGTTAAATCAGAGGTGCTTGGAAGTGGTGTCGTAGAATCGTCACCTATTTAATGAATATAGCTAATCAGAATGAATATTAAGGAAAAATTTTAGTGTTAATTTGAAAGATCATTGGTTAAAAAGGTCGAGGGGATTCCAGAGTCCGCAATGTCGCGAGGCGGAAATAGTATAACGGTTTATCGAAAGGCGCACTCTTCACCCTCGCTCCTCTATCAACTTAAAACATCGCGTGATTCTTTTTATAGTCACCGCCAAGCCTTTATGGGGTAGGGCGCCTACTCTTGGCATGTATACAAATCTTATAACCGAGGGACGTGTTCCCGAAAGCCGTCTTAGACTTGACCGTTTGCTGGTAAAAGCGTTATAGCCCTGACGGCTTCCTATGCTGGGTCGGTGCAACCTTTAGTGACTGGGAGGTTTAGACGAACCCTTATTATTTTCTCCAGTGCTTGCGCCGAACCTATCACGAGGGTATCACCACATCATTTAACGCTTTTATCGCTGCACGTGGAGATACAACGATTACTAGGCATTTATTGAGCTGGCTACTTGATTCTTGACGAATCCTGATTTGGCGTAGTATTGTGAGCTGTGACAAATGACCTTCGAGAGACAATACACGAGTGGGCGCAAGAACGAGACATTCTTTGGATGAAGTTTACATGAATGTTTCTGTAGACCTTCGCCGTCATGGGATCGGCACCGTCTCGCCTTGAAAGCAGGTGGTGGGTAGCAGAAGCTCAGCAAAAGGTAACCACCACCAAGAACATCGGGAAAGTGGAGGTCATATATTCGCTCATTCCCGGTCTGGACGTAACAACCGTGATTGGCCACTTAGAAGCCCGTTCGGACCTTGATATCCTCTTCGAACTCCATTGCAACACTCAAAACATCCCTACATTATGACACGCCTATTTTTAGGAGCAGCTGATTTTGGCTACCTTGGTGGGAGGTCCCCACTGAAAGATGGAAAAGGAGCACCGCTCAGATGGCTCCACTTGGCACACAGTCCAACTCCTTCGCCAAGTCCAGGTCTTCTACAGCTAAGTTACATGCTCTGTGATGATAATATTGTTTTCGGAGATGTCGCGATGAAGAATCTTCCCATTGTCGAGCAACGACCAGTGTGCACAGCAAGAACTTCGTGGACCGAATATTGATGCCTTGTGGCCTTAGGTGGAACGCTAAAATCATAATCCCCTCCCATCCTTGAGAGATCAAATCTAGAGCGACGTTGCTTCTCCGATCATGCCTTCATCGAGAGTCATATCACAAGCGGTCGATCGCGCGTCCGCTGATGCGGCACATACAGAGATTTGTACATTCGTTGATGTACGGAACCCAGGCGTTGTACAAAAGCAGGTTGATAAGGTGCTGTCGTTAGATGATTATCTGAAGTCCCCCGACTTGCAGAAAACGAATGCATTAGTGGTAGACTTTCTCAAGGTATGCGCTTCTCTGGCAAACGTGCTCACTTAATTATATCACGCTAATATGTTGACAGAATAAGGGCAAGATAATAGCCGCTGATTTCCTCCAAGCACCAACCGCGATACTTGAGAGGTCATTTTTGGTGCTATATTGCGCTCGAGAGAACAAGAAAATAAACAAGGGCTTAGGGGCAGTGACTATCATCCTTGCGCTAGGTCAACTATCTTTGGAGAATGGGCTGCCCGAAATCAGCGAAGATCTAACGTGTCGGGACCTGCAAAGCGGCGATGCTGTCCTCCTCGGAAGCGACATACCACAGATTCTTGATAAAAATAAAGGGGGCGGTCTTGCTCTTGTGTCAGATTGGAGAGCTCTAGCGGAAGATAGGGTCTAATTCGAAGTTCTCCGGCAAAAGGACGCCTGATTTGAAGGTCTGTGGCCAAAAGACGCTTAGTTGGAAGGCCTCGGGCTCGAAGGTTTCCCATTCATTGGCTGCTTTCGCCGTACGTGCGCTGAGATCCAAGGACGGAGGTCGTGGGCTCCCTGTTATTACACTTGGTAGCATAGGGCCCCCTAGATCGGTCACTTCGAGGAATTAGCTGCACTCTCCAAATAATACACGGATATTACCTGAAGTATCTTCTTCCCCCAGCTCGGCCTCTGTCGTTTCTTGCCTGCCTGACGGGTCAGTGTCCGCGATGTCGTGACCCTGAATATCTGGCTCGTCAACGACGAGCTCCGGTCGGCTCGAGCTCGCTCTCCTAGACATCGATGGGGGCGTGGCAAGCCCAGTTGTTCCTGCTAAGCACTGGAGGGTGTTATCGCTGCAGGGACGGTTGACCTGCTCCGTGGTACTTATGACAACTACATCAGAGCTATTATTCCCCCGTTTCTTGGATGGAGCAAATTCCCCCTTGAGACATTTAACCAGGAGGAAGTTACGAATGTCACGACCCAAGTTTTGGACTTCCGAACTTTGAGCTAGCTTCTGCCATGAGCTACCGTGGAGAGATGCCGACCACCTGTCGAAATCGTTCTTGTCTAACGGTAGCTTGTCTTCAAGCCTTCACGAGTGTCAGTCAAAGACCGCAGCTTCAAAGAGCACCATTCTTACGTTGTTTTGCCAATGCTCGATGGGAGCGTGAGGAGTATGCCCTCGCCAAATGCTTTTACGAGCATATCATATCTCCGACCTGCTTTCACAAGATAGCGTAGCTTTGGAACGATGCTCTCAGGGTCCGGCGGGGTTGGGTCTGTCGTGGCCCAACCCCGCATGTTTTTAGCGAGATCCGAATAATGACTGTTAAAGCCTGTCTTGAGGTTTGGATATGTCTTGTCAAAGTAATCAAACCAGAACAGAGAAATGTATCGACCTCTCAGGCAGTCCCCATGGTTCTTTGACTGGAACCTAAGTGTTGAATCGAGTACGGATAGGACAGGCTCACATGTACCCTCTGCGATAAGTGATGCTCCCATACCATATCTTCAACAGGACTTAGCAGATGATTCTGTTCCGTGTCGGACGACGGTAACATAAGTGGAGGAGGCGGCATGCGGGCACGGCTGAAGGGCGTGCTTGAGATTGACTCAAGGCTTAGAGTCTCTGCCTGCTCGGTATATTGCCCGTTGCGTCGCAGAAGTGAAAGATCCGCGGCCTCGTCGATAATATAGGAAGGGACGTATAAGTCATCATGAATGTCTTCGTCGACTTCACTGTCGTCTGCGCTTGTATCCTCGTCACCTTCGCTGCCAAATTTGCCGGTCAATCTGTCATTCTCTCTATAGTTAGCATTTGATTGCGATTGATCTGGCAGAGCAAGTTCACGGCACGATTCCTTGTAACTCTGATATACATGGCTAGTCCGGCTAGTAGCTTTTAGTTCTTCATGTAATTCTGTAACGTATCCTAAGGAGATGAGAGCGTGGGTAACATCCTTCCATATCGAAATAAGACTTGACCGATCCAAGTTCTCGGCCGACCTACTCGGACCAAGGAGGTGCTCCAAGAGATTATTTAGCATTCTGGAGATTGGTTGTTGAGGAAGAAACCTGAACGAGTCGGTGATGGCCAGACACAGGCTCGGCTCTTTTGTACGGGACCTCTGCACGAAATACAAGGAACAGTCGGTTGTTAAAAATAGTATTTGGGTCGCGGATAACCGTTGAGTGCCAAGGTCATCACTTCGAGCTCCACAAGGTCATCTTCATCTTAAATAGTAAGATCTTACGTTGCTAATTCTTGAAATAACCATAATTATCCTACCACCATTAAGAAGGGCAGTAATTTATTAATAGGTTGATCCAGCTAAGGATTCATCCTATAAGGAGGTGCCACCGTTGGCCCAGGGGATCATGCCTACACGTGATTCACGTGATTCAACCACAAAACACGGCTGATATTAACATCAACAGACTCACCCTACTCATGCCCGATCATGGCGAAGTTTGAATAATTGTTTGATGTAGTGGAGTAGACTCTCTTAAAAATATCACGCGACCCAAAGTCATGTGCGAGAGGGAAGGTGCAACAGGCATCAGCCAGAAAGCAAGCCAGTAGGATAGCTTGAATTTAAGCTTAAATTTAGAGTACGGTTGTGGCGTTATTTCAAAAGTTCGATTTTAGTAGTTTGCGTTATCAGTGGCCGCCTATTTTAAAGCTCTCGAAACACGTCTAGGGGTTGGCGGGATGTGCCAATGTGACAAGCAGAAGGAGGCAAGGTAAAGTCTATTGGCGGAGCTAGGCGAGGCTGGTCGGGCAGATCAAAATTGTCATGAAAGCTGGAATAAGTACTTGAATCCCCTTCATTTATAAACAACTCCTCCTATGTTGTCTCCGGGTAGCGGCGTAGACTAAAGAGTACATGTTACTACAATTGTCACGTATCCTATGTATCGTAGTATTCTCTTAATATCTATTTAATTGTAACTTTGTAGTCTTGAGTTTAAAGTGCGACCTTGACGACCTTATTCCCCACCAGCCCCCATTCGTAAGTCAGATAACAGTTGGGAAACAGAGGCTTCCAGCTCTTCATTAATATTGATATCTCTCTCTGGAATCAAAAGCAGTATGTTACTTCCGTTAGCAATCGCAGCTTAGAAACAAATTTGTGGGGTTAGAATATTTAGGTCCGTATCATATAACCTTATTTGTTCTCTCTTCCTCATATACTTCACTGCTATTCGCTCGACCTCAGAGGAATTAATAAAGAGACTTTGAGAGGTCCTCCAGACACCTCGCTCCCGAACCTTGAATGTGATCCAGACGGAGTCCAGTGTCTGAGCCAGCGGAGTTGGATCCTATAGAAGTGAGCACGCTGGAATGGATAATTGAGAGTATAGCCTTACCTACCGCATCCTGGGTCTTGGCCTGATGCCTTCTATTACTTTCGGTTCCCGACCTGACTGTGGTACTAGATCTCTCTCTAACTCGATTGTCTCGTCTTGTTCCTGCCTTCCTTGTTTTCGCATCTCTTTTCGCTGCTTACGAGCTTCCCGACTGTCTACTTTGCGCGTTTCCAATTCTTTTAGATCCTGTACTTGCCTCACCTGTTCAAGTCTCTCCTGCTCAAGCCTCTCCTCCCGCCTCTCCTGTTCAAGTCTGTCTTGCTCGAGTTTCTCTTGCTTCAACCTCTCCTGCTCAAGTCTCTCTTGCTCAAGTCTCTCTTGCTCAAGTCTCTCTTGCTCAAGTCTCTCTTGCTCAAGTCTCTCTTACTCAAGTCTCTCTTGCTCAAGTCTCTCTCGCTTCAGACTCTCCTCCCGCCTCTCCTGTTCAAGTCTGTCTTGCTCGAGTTTCTCTTGCTTCAACCTCTCCTGCTCAAGCCTCTCCTGCTCAAGCCTCTCCTGCTCGAGTCTCTCTCGCCTCAAACTCTCCTGCTCCAACCTCTCCTGCTGTTGTCTCTCCTGCTGCCTACTAGGTTGACCATCTATCGGAGTCGGTAGATTGCGGGCAGTGTCTGAGGTGGCGTTCCATAGGACTAGTTTTTGACCGGCTTGCAAATTTGAGCCCTTGCCTGTAGAGAGACCCTCTCTACCAGAAACAACGCTCTCCATATTAATTTGCGTCTGACGCTTCCTAGTTCGCTCGGAATCCTGTAGAGTCTTCTCTTGTTCCCGTCTCCATTGTTCCCGAGTCTCTTATCGTCGGCTCTGCTCCTCCTGCCTTTCCTGCTCTCGCTTCTCATGTTCCTGTTCTCGTTGCTTGTCCTTTTTCAAGTTTTCTTGAGCTTGTAAATCTCGTGCTAAGCTTTCTTGTAACTCCTCTCGCTCTAATCTCTTCTCTATTCCCCTCAGCTCCAGCCTCTCCTGCTCAAGCCTCTGTCTCTCTTAGTCGAGTCTCTCCTACTCTAGTCTCTCCTTCAGCATCTCCTGTTCAAGCCTCTCCTGTTTAAGCCTCTCCTGTTTAAGCCTCTCCTGTTTAAGCCTCTCCTGTTCAAGCCTCTGCCTCTCTTGCTCATGTCTCTCCTACTTTAACCTCTCCTGCTCGAGTCTTTCTTGTTCCTGCCTTTCTTACTCTGATCTCTCTCGCTCTGACATCTCCTGCCTACTGGTTTAATCATTTACTAGAGCCTGTGGGTTGCGAGTAGTGCCTAAGTAAGGATCTGCTACTACTAGTTCTCGACCTGATTACAAGTTCGAATTTGTAGTTCTAGTGACACCCGAGATAACGCTATTTATATTAATTTACGTGTGACGCTTTCTAATTCGCTCTGAATCTTCGAGTGACTTCTCTTAGTCCCGTCTGTCTCGTCCTCGAGTCTCTTACCGTCGTATCTCCTCCTACTACCTTTCTCGCTCTTACTTTTCTTATGTCTACTGATTTTATTTCTCTTGTTCTAGATTTCCTTACGTTTGTGAATCTTGTCCTAATCTCTCTTATAAGTCCTCCTACTCTAACCGCTTCTCTATTCTCACTAGTTCTAATCTTTCTTACTTAAGTCTCTCTAGCTTAAGTCTCTCTAGCTTAAGTCTCTCTAGCTTAAGTCTCTCTAGCTCAGGTCTCTCTAGCTTAAGTCTCTCTTACCTAAGTCTCTCTAGCTTAAGTCTCTCTCGCTCTAGTCTCTCTTACTTTAACCTCTCCTACTTTAACCTCTCCTACTCTAACCTCTCCTACTCTAACCTCTCCTACTCTAACCTCTCCTACTCTAACCTCTCCTACTCTAACCTTTCCCGCTCGAGTCTCTCCTGTTCTCGTCGCTCTTATTCCTACCGTTCCGCTTCCGCTCTCTCTAATTCTTTACGCTCCTGCCTCTACCGCCTAGATTACTCCGATCTATCTATTCCTAGTCCTTAAGATACTAATAGTCTAGTTCCTTAAGGATAGCGTTATAGGGACTAGGGGAAATTAGAACTACTATCTATACTAAGATTCACCGATTTACTAAAAAAAGCCTAGTATATAGATCGACGTATAAAGAATAACGTGATCTCTTCGCCCTACTCCTCGCTCTTATTATATAGATGTGTTATAAAGAGAAACTTACTATTCTACTTCTAAGTATCCTCGTCTAGGAACTCACACTGATTTCCTATCGTATTAGGATTCTTAGAAACGAGTACTAGGCTCGAATCGTTAGACGGGATCGGGTTAGCTATTATAAACAACCTTATAATCTATACTACATTTACTTTAAAGGTATTCTTATTATACTAAAAACGGTTAGGTTTCCGAGCCTTAAGTAAGGCTATACGTATAATCTCTCTATCTAACGATCGTTATAGGGCTTAGATCTTATTAGACTTAAACCCTAACTAGTCGGCGAAAGTAGTAAATTTAGATAGAACCTCCTCGTCCGCTCTCTCTACTCTAGTCTTTGTAAGTAAGTCTTTCTTCTTCTTCTTTAGCTTAGTCGGTAGCTCCTAGTAATCTCTTATCGTATAGAGCTATAACTATTAGTATAATAAGTTGAAATAATTAGTAGCTTACTCTAGCCTAACGTGATTCTCGTAGGGAAACTTCTACTATAGGGCCGTAAAGATAGTATTATAGTACGATATCTTTACTAGTCGCTTTAGGTAGTCGGTGTAATTATAAAGGTACTTTAGATTCTCGAAGAAGGTAAAGAGCGAAGGGATAAGATAGTCGATAGAGCGTAGCTTACTTTAGATCCTTTACGTTCCTATTAGCTAAATATACTAAAGATCTAGCTACTTAGTAATTACTCTTATAAGTCTCTACTATCCTACTTAGAGTATCTTAGAGCCTTAAGCTCTAATACTTATATAGTAACCTAATCTACCTTCTAAAGGGCGGTCCTATCTCTACCTAGAAGCCTATACTAGACCTCTTTAATATACTTAAGATAATATAACACCTTCTATTTAAGACGTAAGTAAGTATATAACTAATAGAGAGTAGACCTATACTATTATATTTTACGTCTATTATTTTATGTAGCGTACTAATTCTTATACTATCTTATAACCTAGGAATATCTAAAAGAGTATTAAACGCGATAGTAAGCTTACTATCCCTATAGCTAAAGAGCTACCGAAGACCCCTCTACCTATAGTTAGAGAGACGAGCTATCTACTACTTCTTAAAGTAGATATTACTCTCTCGCTTATATTACTAGACTTTATAGTAGACCTCTCTATTTAATAGTTTCTTCTCGTTTAAGTATTCTTTAACGAGAGTCGTTCTAAGCTTTAGGTTAGTATCTAGAGAGAGGTAAGTAGGTCTTATTCTTAGATCTATAGAAGGTACTTATACCTATATAATAAAGGTTAATTATCTACTATATATCTATTAGAGGTAGCGTCTTCTAAGCGGCCTAGATACGATAACGTTTATAAAGATAGGTAAGATAGTAACTCGCGGGAAATATTAGTGTCTAAGAGTTATTAGAATTACTTAGTAGGCTTTCTACTAAGATCCCTAAAGCTTAGATAGTATTATTAAGGTCGAACTATATAACTATAGCTAGAATATAATTTCTAGGCTTTAGTCGACAAATATTATTTATTCGAAACACCTTCTTAAGTCTTTTAACGTTCTTCCGACTAAGTTCTCTTAGCTTACTCTATTAAAAATATAGTACCTTAAGCCTAATATAAGCGGTACCTCTATACTTAACTAACCTCTCTACCTCGACTCCCTACTCTTACTTACGAAATCGAGATTAATATATCTCGAGGATTTAGTCTAGCTCGACTAGCTTAATATGTCCTAGAATACGAAGTAATAGGATATATAGTATTTAGAGAGAGAGAAGAGTAACTAGTAGAGTTATTAGTTTAAGGTAAGATAAGAAGTTAAATTCTACTACTCTTCTCTAATTTAGTTAAAGTCTTAAAATAGTTAATTCGATCTATCTAGTCCTCGACGATTATCCTTTAACCGACCTCTCTTAACTCTAAGACCTCTCTCGTTATATCTCTTCTTACCTCTACTAACTTCCCTAAACTTTAATACTTTTATACTTCTAAGATAGGTCTCTTCGACTATCGTCTTATATAGATCGATATACTCGTCTTATCTAGGTCTAAATCCCTAGCTAAGGTTATAGAGCGTATAGTCTTATATAACTTACTTAGCTATAACTTAAACCCTAAGAGTAAGACCTTAAGAAAGAGTACTAGCTTAGATACTACGACTAGAACTATAAAGACGCTATTAAAGATTACTAAATCTTTAACGACTAGTCTACTTTAAGTTAGAGTAGTATAGAAATCCTCTTAGATAAAGTATAAAAAGATATACGATATTAAACTTAGTAGTACTATAGAAGTAGTTATTTCTAGGCTCTCTTCTATTAAGCTTATTTATATAAGAGTATTCTTAACTAAAGCCTTCGCGAAGATACTACATATATTTTAATAGCTTTAGTACGTAAATATTATTACTACTCTTAAAGTCTTTATAACTAATATTAGCCTTTATATTATTCTTAAGTATATATCTATCTCTCTTAAATAGATCGTAATATCGCTAGCTTACTCTAATAAGCGATAGCTTACAACTATCCTTAGATAGATAAGCTTCTCTAATTAGTTCTAGAATATATATTAATCGTAGTAGATTATAGCTAGTATAACTTACCTCGTAAAAGTAGAGTATAAACATAAGTCTCTTACTTACTTAAGTATTCTATTAAATATAAATAGTAATACTAAGATTAGTAAGTAACTCTTTAAGTACGTATAATATATATATTAATCTAGTATTATAGTAATTTAAGATTATTATTATATAAGATTAAAGAGTACGTCTTAAGATATTAGAGCTCTATCGTCTATTATAATAGAATTAATATAGAAGTATATTAAAGAGAATAAAGCTATTAGAGTCGATAATTTATACTACTAGCCTTTAAACTTAGACGCCCTCGAATTTCTTTTAATAATAATATCTACTACCTCTATAATAGAGCTACTTAAGATATAACGTTCTCTACCTCTCTTAAGAGACCTAGTCTAATCGTCGTAGTATCTACTCTTATTCTATTTATAGTAGAAAGAATTACTTATTAGTATAATATCTTTAGCTTAGGTCTATATATATAAGTATTATAAGTATATAACGTTAGAGTAGTTTCTAAATTAGTTACTTATATTTAAATTAAAAATCTTATTATATATATACTTTTACTAAATTATAAAACTCTATCTTATACTACTACTTTTTTAATTTCTTAAGTAAAAGGTCTTTAGATACTATGTCTACTAGTACTATAGTATTTATACTAACCTTATCTATTAGAAAACATTATTATATCTTCTATCTAATACTAATATACCTAGCTTCTAGAGTTACTAGAAAAGAATTCTAGATTATATAGATAAGAGAAATCACGTTATAAGAATATCTAGCGACATATCTTAAAGCGATATATCTTAAGGTAATAAGCTAGTATTCTAACTTCGTTAATATATAACTAATCTTAACTCTCTTAACCTAATATAACGTATCTTAAGCTAGAGGTAGCTATAATCTTATTCTACTCTAGTATACTATTTTCTAGAAGTAGGCTAGATATAGTTTCTATTACGAAATTATATATAAAGACGTAAATATATTATAAGTTAGTTAAATTAATTAGCTATAAGAAGAGAAGAAATTCTTAAGAAGATCTATCTCTTAGACTAGCTTATATAAAATAAGAGTATATAATTCTAAGTTTCTCTTAAGTTTATAAAAGTAAAGGTAGTCGGTTTCTCTTACTTAGTTCTATATACTATAATTATCTACTCGGCTCGTAAGTAAGCGATAGTAGAGTCGTATACTTATAGGCTTAGTTATTATTTTATAGAGAACCTTCTCGTAAAACCTAACCTCTAAAAGTATTTCTATTTTATCTCGATAGTAATTATATTTAAGTAAATTCTAGGTTTCGTCTATTTAGAATCTAGACTATTTAACTAAATTTAGTAGAAGTCTTACTACGAATATACTATTATAGTTAGCCGCCTATCTAATTAATTTATACTCTTAGAAATCCTAAAAAGATAATTCTCGTTTACCTCTAACTTACCTAGTTTTAGAAGTAGCTAATTATCGCTCTCTTTTATAGTTAGAGAAGTTTCTCTCTAAAGATCTTTAAATAGTATTCTTTTCTATAGTACTATTTAGAATAATTAGAAGATTATCTATACTAAAACGATTCTAGCTTTATTTACTACGTCTAAAGTCTATTTAGGTTTATTATACTAGCTTCTATTATTTAAAGTTATTTTAAATATTATAAAGTTTATCTTAGTATTAGTACTAAACTTATATATAAGCTGTTTTTCTTAGTAGTTCTAACTAGAAAAAGCTTTAAACTTATATAATTTACTATAGTCTATATTAGAGTTTTCTATAATAACTAGAGAAATTATTAAAGTATACTATAAAACCGCTAGATTTTTCTATTTAAGTTACTTCTAGATTTTAAGTGTTCTTATTTTAGATAAGTATATTTTAGGTAGTACTACTCTTAAGAACATTTTTAGGCTACTTATCTAGCCTATAACTTTTTATAGAGATTATCTCTAAAGCGTAGCGAGTAGAGGGATTCTCTATATTATTTTATTATCCGGTTTTCTAACTAGACCTTAAGATCTTATTCTTTCTCTATTCTTAGATTTTCTCTACTCTCTCTTTCTTCTTTCTTTCTTATCCTCTTCTCTTCTAGAGATTCCCTCTTTTCTATCTTTTTCTAACGTCTATCTTCTACTTTATAGACACTTATTATCTCGTCTATTTATTATAGATATTAGTTAAGAATATATTATTATTATAAGCGGCGGCTTCGGCCTTCTTCTACTTATTAATAGTCTCTCTTAGATTACTTATCTCGTCTAGTATCTCTCTCTCTTAATATTAAAACATCTAATCTACTACTATATTCTTTATTAATACTAGTTTTTAGAATCGTAGAGTCGAGCTAGTATCTTAGTATAACTAATCTATATTATAGAAAACGTATATTACCTCGAATTCTAGAATACTATAATCTTATAAGCCGGACTTTAAGCTAGAGCACTTACTATAATTAACCTAATACTACTATTCGCGGGCTCTTACCTTAGTACTCTTACTAATCTACTAGATGTAACCCTTAGTACGTTTTAGTAGATTTATTAATTAGTAGGTATAATAGTAATTATACTTACTATCTTCTACGTATTAGTTATAATAGTCTTATAGCTCTTCTTTTCTTTAGACTTACCCTAGAACCTATTTACTATTATTATAGGTATAGTCTCTTAGTATATTTCTAAGCTAACACTTAGTATAGAGAGTATTATTACTAGGGTTTATTATTCTACTCTCTATATCTTACTTTCGTAGACTCTTATACGAACTCTTCCTTCGTACCTATTAGACCTTAGTAGTACTTACTATATACTTAATCTAGTAATACCTTCTCTCTAAGAAACCCTTCTCTCGTATATACTTCTATATTTTAGTAGAGCTATTTCTATTTATATATATTACCTAAGAATATATAATTATTTAGAAAAATAATATCTTCTATTATAGTTATATACGAGCCTATATTACTTATAATTATAGCGTAGTTAGAGTCTATATAAAGCTTTAGAAGTCGCTTAATATAGAAGTAGAGTAGACTATTAATCTTTAAATACTATCTATTAGCTTCTAGTTCTTCTAGTCCTTCTTTTAGAGCTATCTATTTATAGTAATCTCGTAAGTAGAGAAACTATAAGATTATCTAAATCTCTTTATTAAGTCGTAGAGAGACCTAACTCGAGAACTCTTATACTATTCTAAGAACGAGTATACTATAGACCTCTTAGTACTATTAAGTAAACCTTATAGAAAGAGTATTTCTATAAACGACTATAAGAACATTCTTATAGTAGTTAGTAGCTTTAAGATCGTAGTATATTTATTATATCTAAAGTAGCTTATCTATAGCTATAATACTTATAAAGTTTACGCTTATTAAATTTATCTAGTCTAGTAGGTTTAGAATATTAGTAAGTCGTAGCTCTCTTTTTCTTTAGAATAGAAACCTAACTATACTAGACGTTATAATCGTAGCCTAGCTACTTCTTAATAGTATATTAAATAAAGATATAATAGATAATAGTTCGATACGTACTATTAGTTATAATTCTCTTAATTTTACTAATAATAGAGAATAGATTCTAGCTATCTTAATCTACTATAAGTTAAGCGACATCGGTAATATATCTTTTAGAAAACGTATAAACGTTAATTAGAGTAAAGCTCTATTATAAAGTATCTTTTAGATAGAAGCTATAAAAGAGTATATTAAGAAGAAGCTAGTAGATAATATTAACTAGGATTTAAAGATACTCGTAAAGAGAGAACTTAAATCTAAGAGATAGATAGAAAGAAAGAGCCTATTACTTATTATAAGTAAGTTACCTAGTCTATTATTCTAGTAGTACTAATAAATAGAAGTCTCTAGTTCTAATAATATTCGAGATAAGTTATAAAGTATTATACGAGAATATCTAACGAATAAAGTAAGCTTCTTTAAATTTAATTATTAACTATTATAGAAGTAAGATAGATAAAGTAGTTAAATAACGTTTCTTCTAGTATGTTTTAATCTTCCCCGCTCTATACTTTCTTTATTACTTTTAGATAAGAAGGTATAGCCTAGTAAAGAATTTAAGAAAGTAACTAATATCTCTACGTAGTAAAAATCCTATAGTATAGCTAATACTTTACTTAAACCACGAAAATCTTAATATAAAATAAAGTTACCTCTATTTAGAATAATATAATCTAATACTTAATAGTTTCTATTTTTTAATTATAAAGTCTCTTTAAGAGAACTTCTATTAGGCCTTACTAAAAGTATCTTAAGAATATACTATTCTAAATTAACTTAACTTTATTTACACTTTATATTTTATATACTTCTACGTATTCTAATAACTTAAAACTTAAGTAACGTCTATCTCTTCGTCCTAAGACGCCTCTTATAATAAGACGAATCTATAGTTTTAGAATTATAATTTTTTCTTAGTAAGTCTACGAAGTTATTATTTACATATTACTTTCTTTAACTATTTATCTCTTAGAAGACTACTTAGTAACAAAAAAAAGAGCGCGGTTAATTATACTATCGATCGTTTTACTTACGCTACTAATTACTAGTTCTACTATTCTCTCTTATTTAATTATAACATTTAAAGTCTTTCGTAAAGTATATTACTTAAAAAGCTCCCGCTCCCGCTCCCGCTCCTATACTTATAGGGGCATATATAAACGCTAGAACTCCTATAAACCCTAATCTAGCTTATATTAGGTAAGTTCGTTATAGATACTAGGAGTTTTCAAAGTATACTCTCGCGCTCTGAAAGTAATTAGAGCCTGTGGGTATAAGGCCTTATTAAAGGCGATCTAGATACTCTGTAGCTGTTAGGAAAACCAGGCTTGTTCTTGTATTAATAGTCAACGGGACTAGGAATAGACCATTAGGCGGTCAGGAGCGGAACTTTGCGTGAAGAAAGGAACTAAGATTAAATTTCCCTAGATACTTGTCGTCTACTACCGGTATAAATTTTTACTAAGATTAAATGTTAACCACGAGAGAAGGAGGCTGGAATACGGTATAGTTATTATTTCTAAATAAGGTTAGACTGTCGTGTTTACTACGGCTTGAGGTAGAACCTAATAAAAAAGCTATTTTTTTTAACGACTCAAGTTTTTTTTTCCCCTGTATTTTTCTCATAGTAAGGTAAATATGACTTGAAACAACGTGTTAAGCGCTTGTGCTCTGAACCTATTATATATACAGTTGCTTAGCATTTCTGTCAGCTACTTTAGGTGACAGGTAGGAGGTTATAAAACTAATTGTTACAGAGAATTCCAGATCTTAATAATACTTGAACGGTCTTCTTTATTAAGTTATTTCTCTTGAATCTATAAACACTAGTCTAAATTGCCGCACTATAGAACCGGAAAAGTACATGTGATTAATTTGCCGTGATTTCTTCTCGGTACTAATCCAAGTAAACAAAGGCAACTAGAGGCGGCGAGGAAATCGTGTAGAAGCAAACGAAAAAAGATAAAAGTCCAGCCACTAAGCACTCTTACACACTATCTTATCGTGGAGATGCTATAGTCTCCGCTAGTCTTCTTTAGACCTCGTTTACTTATCTCGGGAGTATACAGCTTAAAGCGCGGAGGAGTAAAATATTATTATACTCCTAAAGTCTTTGTAAACCTATAGTTAAAGGGTAGGAGGTTATTATAATAGAAGATATAAATATCCCTTTAGTTATCGCCAGCCCTTTCTCTATATAATCACTTTAGAGATATTAAATCCATCCGTTATCTCTCCCTTACTCTAAATCAACATAGTGATCAGATATTTTATTAGTTAGATACACTATATCTCTCTTATATTCGATAATTTAAGGTCGAGTTCCTTACTAAAGGTATAGTATAGTATATCTAGTGACAGCTATCGGAGTATAAAACTAACTCCTATAGATCATTATACGACGAAAGAACCTAGGATTTACTATGACACGACGAAAATCACCGCAAAATCCATAGCGTCTACGATGGTTCATGTTTCCCTCGATACACGACAACATCTCCCGCTTACTCGATGTCGAAGGCCTTCATTTCAGATTTTACAATCTCGACGAGGACAACGGTAGTACGTAAACTTACGACACCTCTATAATAGGCCGATTCCTGTGCCGTAACAGTAATTGTTAGTCTAAAGGATGGCTAAGTATGCGAATCGCTATTACTATTCGTATGTACTAGGGTGAACGATATAATGTAAGAGTATACTATCAACGTTGTAAGTCTTGCGATTGGCTAAGCGAGCCAATTCTAGACGATTCATATACAGAGAGGGTTACGTATCGTTTGAAGAAATGGTGTGAAGTGGCGCAAGAACGCCCACGATTCTCGGGTGAAAGCAAAGGTCCGCACTAAGAGAGATTCTACGAAGGTTACAAGGCTGGACATTGTAGCGAGGGCCGTGGGATGGATGGGATAGTCCAGGAATTTTCAAGCTTCTCTTTGTAAGGAATATATTAAAAGCAGGACCATCAAATCGATTATTCTACATCTGCCGACTGATTACGCTAAGGTGTTCGATCATCTATTTCACAATAGAGATTACGTAGCTGAAAATCTGGAAACCTCTATCAAAATAGAAAATTCTCCGTAAGTAAGAAGGTTGCTCCACTACTTAGTGGCTAAAGCTAAAATTTAATGCAAATTCAATAAATGAAATCCTACAGCCACCCTAATAATCTGCCGACCGTCCCAGGTCTCTTCGTTCCTGAAAGTATGACACTCCGAGGATCACACCCTCCTGCCTCCCTAACACACACAGCTGCTCTCGAGCGACGAGTCTTAAGACGCGATTGCAATTCGTTCCTAGAGGGCCTAGAGGATGATAACGAAGGTGATAACCAGCTCTCACACCTGGCTCTCGACGAAGGGTTACAATACAGATTAGCCAGGCAATTGTTGTTGACCAGGCCTAGTATTCCGTGGTACTCCACTCGGCCAAAATTCGGATTACAGCAATAACCTTATATATCCCTAGAATCGACGAGCTATCGCCGAAGATACTATTCCCCTATACTCTCTGTCTTAATATACCGCCATCCTCTGTCTAGTATATATCATAAAATCTCTAGTTATACCCTTTAACAGACACGAGAGGTATTCTAATAGGAGCCAGCTCTCCGGTTAGTATATTAAGTTTTTCTAATTACGCTACAGCCCATACGGCAAGCTGGACCATGGCTTCGTTTTTAAAATTCGAAGCACTTAAGGAAAGTTCCTATCTCGAAATATTACAACTCCAAGTTTTAAAGAAACTCAGAGAGGAAAAGAATATAGTCCGGGAGTTACGCCGGTGCGACTAGAGGGTCTATGTTTCGGTGCTTAGTAATGTATATTAGCCGAGATACAATTTACTATGTTCACGCCTAGGCTTACTATATTTTACTTAGCCACGATTCTCAGGCTTAATCACGTGTGTGGCATAGTAGTATATTTCTGGAACTTTCTATACGTAGGTGCGCGGTAGTATAGCTGTTGCCTAATTACGTAATTAATACCTAAGGCCTCAATTTAGACCCCTCTCTCTCTCTCTCTCCCGTGGTTCAGATTCTTCAAGGAATATACCTATTCTTTATCCTCTTATCATACTACCTCCAACAGCCATACCAGCAAGCCTTCTTGTACTTAGGACGACATAAGTCAGGCTACTCCGGTACGAATAATCCTATAGTATCGCGAACGAGCTTTTTAATGTATTAAACTAATTATTAACGCTTTCTTACAATAGCGAGATATTCAACCTCTAGAAGACTACTATATACATATATGTAGTAATCCTCCTTCTTCTCGCTTATATCTCGTTCTCGATCTCTACTATAAAACATATCTAAATGTCGATCTTAACAATTTAGACCTCGAAGTCTTTAAAGTCTTAGGAATTAACACGTTATACGTTATCTCTTCTACGACCTAACTAAACTAACTATATCTAGTAAGTTCTAGGATCTCGGAGAGGTAGCTCGTAAGCAGGTTTACTAGCAATCAATTTCTTAGGATTAGAGGGAAGGCAACCGGTCTAGTCGGAGGAATTAGTCGGTGTTGTTCTAGTATAGGGAGGGCAGGATCCCGCTACATTCGTGTCTTACGTATCGAGAACGAGCGGGAGATCTCTTAGAAACCCGGAGGCAGGTAGGTATAGATCCTTTACATCCCTTCTTACGGTTATATAATAGATAATATAAACTCGATTTATGTGTTTAGGAGTACGTGTACAAACTACGAATGTCTTATAACCTTATTTACATATTACGTGAGAGTGAGAGAAGTCGGTTAGAAATTAAATAGTATAGAGAGAATCTTTACATAAAGCGGATCGTAATACGAGAGACGTAGCTTTAAAAGGAAAGGTGGCTCGAAGAGGAGATGATCTATATTTAGAGAATTAATAGTCTATTCTATAGCTCTACATACTTTTCGAAAAGATAACTTACTTCGTTCTAGGTTATATTAGTTACAGGCGGGAGGGACAGGTTTAGCGCCTGGAATACGAAGGCTTCTATAGGTCTATTAGAGCGAATTTGTGATAGTATACTATTTCTTCGATAGAGGGGGTAACGAAAGTAGATATTACCTATACGGTAAGACTTACGTAGATTAGGATCTTATGTTTTAGATATATAGATATCTTCTGTCGAATAGAGGGAATAAATAATACTCTATAAGTTAAGTTAATGTTAATGTGAAGAAAAGATAAGGAGCTAAGAAACGAGCGTAATAGTAAGGTAGTACGAGGTAAGGCGGCCATCTATAGAGACAGATAATAAGCCGCCGGGAATTTAGGTGCTCTAAGTACTAAGTTAATTCGTTACCTATACGTGTTACGCTAAAATACACGAGGGTCTTAATAGGCTGGCTTCGAGACTTGTTACTATATAGTAGAGTTAATGTTAATCTTCGTTAGTTCTTTATAAGGTTATACTTACTATTATCGTGCTCGCTATCGTTGTGCCTTTATTTTATGTCTTTTAAAGTGTTACCTCTTATCGCCGTACAGGTTATCGTCTAGCTATGTTGTTACTCTCGAAATATTATATCTACCTAGTCTAAATCTAGACTACGACTATTAAATATTAGTTAGAAACCTTTTATACTTAATAGTATATATAACTATATAGTAATTATAACTTCCTTTATTAGCTAGGAATCTTTAGTACTATATAGTAGATACTACTATAGAGTAAATACAAATATATAGTAAATACTATTATAGAGTAAATACCGCTACATAGTAAATACTACTATGTAGTACTGTTAGGATCACGTGCGAATCACGTGAGATCATATTGTAGCGGGATAGGGTACTTAAAGGCATCCAGAAACCAGAGGTACTCGTCGAACCTGTGTCCACTGAAATCGAGAAGAGGCTTTGTGATACTACATAGACCTAGTAGCTTGTAACCTCTACGACTTCTAAAGGTTAGATATTCTTACGTAGGCAGATCAATAAGAGTATCGCCCAGTGCGGCAAACTTGATGGTTCGTGTAAATTGAATATCTAAAAGATAACTAATACTATGGAGAATGCTTTCGCTGATCGGGCGATTCTGTTATATGAAGACATCGTTAAAGCGCAAAAACTCAGCCCTACCCGCCTGAAACAGCAGCCCCTCAAAAAGCGGCTGCTAAGATAAGCATGTGGGGAAGGATTGGGCGCTCTCGTTAAACAGATTGTACGTCTTAGCATTCGGTAATAACGATCTATTGCCCCCCCCTTCTTAATAGCTATTATCTCCTTCATAATCCTAAAATGAAAATGCTTAAGAGCCTAAACTGGACGCGGCCGATTTTGAGTTCTTTTAGTAGGGACTTCCCACCAAAGGTAGCCATAATCGGCTACTCCCAAAAACAGGTGAGTTATAATATAGGGATGTTTTGAGTTTTGTAATGGAGTTCGAAGAGGGGTCCGAACGGGCAGACTCTCGATCACGCGGACCCCCTTTTAGAGGCTCGGCTACCAAATTTTAGTAGGGGCTCTCGATGCATTTTCATAAACACTATTGTAGTAGACCCTACTAACTTCGAAGATCCGATGTATTATTACAAAAGAGTAAGATTAATACAAGTCCTAACGTCTATCCTTACGTGCCGAGACGCACCCTGTAACGAGACAAAACGTAGGTACTTCGAGTTTAAGCGACTTTAAATCTGTGAATGTATTAAAAGCTCTATTTATTTTTATTTCAGTTGTATTATATACCTCTCTCGAACACTCCTGACCTATTAAATCCGAAAATTATGATCGCGTCGTCGCCGCCCACCTTAATTATAGAGAGCCTCTTATTAAAGTGTAATAGGACCGCTCGACCCCCGATACCACCATCAAGCTCTTTTCGCTTTTTAAACTCATAGAACGATTAGATATAGATTTCCGAGTTTTATTACGATGCTAAAAAAATTATTCTCAGTGTTGTGGCGGCCAGAGCGCGCTATGTCATACGCCGTCGCCACACGGGCTGATACCTCCTCTAATCAAGCGATCAAGGATCCCGGTCAGCGGCGGTGTGGTCATAGTAATCTCGGTAAAATTGTAATAAAATCTGTGGCTACTAAACGTGTGGCTGCGACGTTTACTACCCCAACGTCTTTTTAAATGTTAATTGTCACCTAAATACAGGGGTTTAACTCGGCGAAGGAGCTCGAATTACAGGGTGGTCCCACTAATTAGAACAGCTGTTTACTACGTCAGGACAGCTGATTTATAGTAAGTCTCCTGTTTCTTACGCCGCTATAATATCTCTCTCTTTCTCTCCCTCTCTTACTTTCTTAATAGACTTATTAATCTTTGTGCCTACCCCAAAAACACCTACTAAATCGACGAGTAGAGATGACCGCCTCTGTATACAGACTCTCTACTACACAGCTGGCTGGACAGTTACCGATATCCTCCTCTAGAACCCTACGCTTACTCGCCGCTAAGTCGACTACGCTCTTTAATTCCGACTAACTCCTTAAAAGTAACGATGTGGGAGACACCCCCTCCTTACAACGCCCTAGCGTAAGCACTTACTTAGCTGGGCTACCTTTAACTCTCGCTCACGCGATACTCCAATGAGAGAGCTACTAAAATGGCTTAGCTAGAGCTATAGGGAGAAAGCTATCCGCACAGCATTTAAGAAGGAGGGTTTCTGCCAGGGCGTGAGGAGGAGGAAGCCACCTATCTCTGCAGTAAATCAGATTATCCGGCTTACGTGGGCGGAGGAGCATAAGAACTAGACGGACGAGCAGTGGGATGAGATCTGTTGGAGTGATGAGAGCTAGGTATAGCTAGGGTATTATAGAAGGTAGTGGTGCACAAGGAAGATCGGGCCCTCTAAGCTCTTTCACCCTGATTGTGTATAACACAAGTGGCAGAGGAAAATTGGCTGGATGTTTTAGGGCTGTATAAGTGGGAAATATAGCAAAGGGAGAGGCTTATTCTGGGAGAAGGAGTGGGGGACAATTATAACGAAGACGTACTGTGAACATACTGTCCTCACGATCCTTAACTACCTCTTTAACTACCTAGGCCTCTCCTTTCAACAAGACGGAGGAGCAGGGCATAATACCGCGGCTACAATAGCTCTTTTAAAAAGCTGGGGAGTTAGGCTTATCTCCTGGCCAGCGTTCTCTCCAGATCTTTCACTAATTGAGGATATTTGGAATAGGCTAAAGGATATCTTACAAGAGATAGACCCTGACGTGCACCGGGACTCACAAAGGCTGAGAGGGGCTGTTCTAAGAGCCTGGGAAAGGATTACAGATGAGGAGGTTAGAGCGAGGATAAGAACGATGCACTAGCGTTACTTAGATGTAATTGCAGCTAATGGAATAGAGACAAAGTGGTAAAGATTGCGTGAATAGCTTCAATTACCCCTGTGGTGTGATTGAAGGGTGGATAAAGCGGTAATAATAGCGTAATTTAACATTTAATGGGCCCTGTACGTAGTATGGCTACGCGAGATCTTACCGGAAATTTCCGCTTCCCGACATCCTCCGAACCCCTCCCTAAGCAGAGCAAAAAGTCGGCCTGTGCCTTATAACCGTCCTGTCCCCTTAATCCCCCACCTACGGTATCTTGCCGCTCTTTAACTTTAGAGAAGCCCGTATAAGATTTGAAATAGCCTCCGGCATCTTAATAACAATAGATAACTTACCCTAGAATTAGTCTATAGTGTGTAAGGTTTCTAATAAAATGAAGCGTCCTTCGCGTTCTGTCTACCTTCGCCGTGTAAGTGGCTAGCCAGATTACGCCACGACGTAGCCTCGTGGGCGGCGCCTACGATCACAGCGGCATATCCTTCTCACTATCAGCCCTTCGACGGCTGCTTTATATCCTGTCGACCTTAAATCGTAGTACTTGTATAATATACCGAACGAGTAATATAAGTCGCGCTTACTATGAGATCGCTCCTAAACCTCTAGTATGTCTCTGATACGTCTCTTATAACGTAAACCCGACGGCGAGATCGTCTTTCGCGAACCTACTAGCGGCGAAGTCCCTGCCTACGTAATACTCTCTTATACCTAGGGAGAAGAGAAGATTATCTATTAAGACTTAAAGAAGGGTAAGGATAAGAGTAAGACTATAAATAAGACTAGGTGAAGGAAGATATAGTTCTACGTGAATTAGGCTATAGTCGATAGACTAGAATACTTCTAGGTCGACACCTACTATATCGATAAGAAGAATACGGTCGAGCTCGGCACGGCGATTAATTCTATGTTTTAGTAGTATTAGAACGCTACGCGCTACTACGTCTACCTTTCGAATGTCTCGAAGCCTAGTACTAGATTAGATAACTAGAGGGTATAGGAGGTAGCCTTTAGGAAGAGTCGTTAGTTTACTTAAGACTAGACGCTTTAGGAGCTTATTATACTAAGGCTAGTTAACTTCTTTAGCTTAGAGAGTAGGCGACTTAGGAGTAAGTTGTCGCTTAAGTCTAAGATATACGAAATTACTAGTATTATAAATAAAACTCTCTAAGGTAATATATTATTAAATTTTAGTATTAAAGAGCGGAGATCCTAGGTAGAGTACTATAATACTACTATTAAAGAAGATAAAGTATACTACTTAATTAGAATCTTTAATATGTCTATAGTACTAAATTATAGTAAGAGAAGAGACTAGGTATTTAGGTAGTTAGAGAATAAGATTTATAGGCTATATAAGAGTAAGTTATTTATATAGATATATTATTAATCGAAGTAACGATACTAACTAGTATAGAGATCGATTTTAAATAGTTTACTATTAGGCTTAATCTTATATTATTTCCTAAAGCTATATAGTTTATTACTAGAAAGTAGAAGCTATTAAAGATATATAAGCTACTTTAAGATTATAGTAGTCGATCTTATATCGTTCTATATAGTCTTAGAGGTATAGAAAAGACTTAG
>MU251722.1:0-37383 GCA_019669835.1 Amylocarpus encephaloides
GATTAGGTCTTCTAGGTCTATAGTAGGGCCTGTTTTAGGTGTATATGACTCCTAGTGTTCCGAGGTTCGCGTGCTATTAAGTGCTACCTATAATTAAGTGATCCCTTATTCTAACCGCGTATTCGTTTCTTATTAACTCCGTATAAAGGCTATTAGCCAATCCGGTATAGCGGAGGGTTGTGCTTTATTTACTATACTACCTAGCTACTAGGAGTCGTAGACTTACTCGTTGTTACTCATAGTACTTACTTATACGTGTACGTGTACGTGTACGTGTACGTGTACGTATGCGTGTACGTGTGCGTGTACGTGTACGTATACGTATATCTACTTATACGTATATCGTGTGTATATAACTCTAGTCTATAAGTGATAGATGAGAGAGACGCACTTCTACTATGAGAGGCCAGACCTCGAATAACTCAAAAGGAATAGTTTCTGAAATTTAATTAAGAAGTACGTAGAGAGCTCGTAAAAGCGCAGCTCCTACGGGGTCTTATATACATAAGAAGAGGTAACTAGAACCTTCTAGAAGTAATAGGATAGAGTGGCGTCGAACTGAATCGAATTCCACTCGTGGCTAGTGCTTAGCGAGAGTCTGTGCTTAGCGAGAGTCTGTGCTTAGCGAGAGCTTTTAGCCCGAGCACACCCTAGGGTCCTAACCCTTACAGTTATTACTAATAGAACTAGTTATAAGTAGATAGTAAATATAAAGTATTATATTTATAGAGATCGTGGAATCGATAACGAGAAAGTTTAAATTAAACTAGAAATATTAAAAACTAAGATCCTATATTAATAATCTAGCCCTACTATAGGTCTTACTCTAAGGCTGTCCCTACTCTCTTTCGGCTAGGCTTCCTCCCCCTTAAGCCTAAAACATATACTATAGCTATAATATTCTTAATCTAAGTCGACTATTAACTTAGAAGAATATAGATATACTATAGATAGCCCTTACCTAGGTTACTTCTCGAAGATACTTCTCTATAGACGAGTCTATAAGCTTATCCGATCTATCGATAGTAGACTAAAGATATTTAGTAGTAGATAGGTCTGTTTTAGACTAAGCCTCTTTAGGTTTATTATTACCTTTAGACGACTTTAGCTTAGATAATAACTAATTCGAGCTACTTAGTAGTACGCTTTCTATTAGAGCTATTATTAATACGAAGGATTAGTAGATAACTCTAATAAGATAATATATATAGAAGTAAAGCTTTAGAAGAAGCTTAGAGAATTAAGAGGAATAAGAAGGCGAATAATTAAATTTAAAGAGAAATTCGTACTCTTATATATATTTTCATATTAGGAAGTCGTATATATCTATAAGCTATCTTAGAGGCGACGACGTTTAATAGTTACTATAAGAGAAACGACGTCTAAGTTACTATAAGAGCGTCGACATATAACACCTTATTATTATATAATTTTAATTAAAGTATTAAACCTTAAACCTATAGAGGGATAATCGATAGGAATATAAGAGTATAGATTTTCCTCTAAAGGCTAATAGATAGCTAAGCTCTTACGTCCTATAATAGCTACTTATAATAATACTTATTCTCTACTAAGTTAGCTACTTCTATTAAGCCTAATATTAATAGTAGACGTCTTCTTCCCTAGGCTTACTAACATCTCTACTACCCTCTAGTAACTTCTAGCTAGTAACCTAAACAGCTATAGTCGTGTACTTTATATCTACGGATTAGTCGTGTTCTTTAGTAGATATATTAAAGACTTCTTTAGAGTATTTATAGCGACATATTTTAGTTCGTAACTTCTTAGATTACTAATAATACATTCTAATAAGTAATAGCTTTAATAGTTTACGTCTCTTATTCTAACGAAGTATACGACATACTTATCGCCTAGATATCCTCTTAGCTAATTTCCTATAAGACACGTTCCTCTCTTATTAGCGTAAGTACGAGGAGAAGAGGGTTCGCCGACGATCACTCTAATAGGAACTAGAAGAAGCCTCTTTAGTATTCGTCTTAGAATAGAAGCTTTTCTTTCTTTTATAAGAATCGTCTACTTACGTTTCGAAGCGTTTAGAAAGAGAGCTAAATTTTTCGCGAGAAGGAGATCTTAGTCTCCTATATAGGTAGGTCTCTAGGTGTTCTAAGGGAGTTCTTTAGTAAGTGTCGAGCTAAGTACCTAAAGCTAGTTAAGGGTAAGACCTCTGTCTTTAAGTATTAGAATAGTAACTAGAAAAAAACGAGAGTAATAGATATTAGACTACTCGATATAGTTATCCTTAACGAGAAGAAGAAAACGGCGCTATTAGAGGATATTAAGGCTTTCCTAGACCCTAAGGGTGCAATTCATCATCTTATCCGAATAAGGCTCAAGGCAAGACGGGCCTCGTGTTTCTTGTTACGTAGAAAATCCTAGATGTAGAGGGCAGAAATAGGGGTGCGCTTAAAAAGAGAATCAGACCTCGGCACCAAAGTTGACCGAAAGCGGAATACATTTGTACGATTCCGCTATTTGTACCCCTATTCTGGTACTACCGAACAACTACGTTCGCTTACACCTACGTACGGAGTACTCCGTCCAGTGGAAATAAATGTAAAATTGAGGTCATAGCACCTGATCTTCGGAAGGCTCAGCACCAATCACCTGGTTAGGATAACTCTTCACGGTCCGCCATTGGTCAAATACGTATCGCGTCATTTTGCATTTGTTTCCCCCCACTGGATTACAAGCTACCGTAGTCGTATTACCAGAATCGGGGTACAAATAGCGGAATCGTACAAATGTATTCCGCCTTCGGGCTGTTTCTCTTAAAGTGCACCCCTATTTCTGTACATAGGTTGTACTCAATCTCCACTCACATCTCAACCTCACTTGAACCTCACTTCTTGACCCCTCACTTGAACCTCACTTCTTGACCTCACCTCTTGACCTCACCTCTTGACCTCACCTCTCGACCTCACCTCTCGACTTCACCTCGACTCTTCCTTTCATCTCCTTTGTTGCAACCATCAGAACCAGTCGTTTCCACGCGACACGCGTCCAGACTCCGGACTCCAGAGCCATATCATCATCATATGACGTCCGAAAGATTATCAATCACCGCGACGGCCTATAAGAGGACCAAGTTTCAGCCAAGGCTTCAGCCCTCGCAAAGACCGTCCGTCGATCACGGTCGATGCCGGCCTCGCGCAAATTTGACGACAATTGCATCAATCTGATTTGCGAGTTCTGTTTTGAGGCTCATTCCATTGCTCAAGTTGTTTTCCCCGAACTTCCCCAAGGTGGAAAGGCCTCGACAAAGGTAAGGTGAGGGGCAAAACTGTCATTTCACCCGTATCAATAAGCACAGTCAACCATTATGGGCCTATCGTACCAGATGTCCATGCACCATTGCACTCTCCTCGAGTCCTCGATTTTCGAGAGAGCTGCAATTGCAGATCAATGACCACATCACCCACGCGGGCCACACCCGAGATCGTGGTTGGCCCAGGAGGCGATTTTCGTGGCGTAACTGGGTGTTGATTTGGTTTGCGTTCAAAAATGTGTGGCAACTAAAACATAGACCTATCATGCCCATGCTCGAAGGCGAGCGCAAAGCTGAATATAATCTCGTGGTGTCCCATCCGCACAGCCTTAGCACCCTCCACTGCTTTGTACACGTTTTGAGGCTACGAGCACGCTTTCATCCCCAGACATTTTCCGAGTCCGACGCTTTTTCGCTAGCAGCCCCTATATCTTTGTCACACCACTACTTATCCCAATCTTTGTCACCTTTCCTAGTCGGCGACCTTTTCTTGCTGTACACCATGAGAGGACTTCCGGTTGCAAAGAGTCATGCGATCGACGAGGAGACGGAGGGAAAGACACTATGGAGTCGAATTTTCCGTTGGTTGGGAGGCAATCGAGGTCCTAAGTCGAAAGGTCAGAATTTGGAGGTGAAGGAGAAGAAGTTTGTCCACAGCCCACAACATGCTGGGGCTTCCTTTCTCAACACGGCAACCACACCAAGCATGATACAACCAATGCAAGATCAAAGCGAGCGCAATCGAATGTAGATGTCTCGCAATATAGAAGAGGATGGACGTCTCTGCCAACCTCGGGAGCAGTCTGAAGGACACAAGGGCAATAGCTTGGATTTCGATGCCGACACGAGAGAACTAGGATTCAACCGGGGATTCAAAAGCACGAGTCATCAGAGAGCGCTATGAGAGACTATGGCTCGAACCTATAGGTGCACGAGGCATCCCGCATGTCATTGAACAAGATACTTCAGGTAAGGAACAGTCATACACTTGATGATGTCTTCTGATCTTGGAACAGAACCATGAGCAATTCTAACAAGGTGCATGCTATTCCAACCATTGACAAACTTCTGGACGAGGCCATGGTGGCTTCGGTTGCTAGGTGCGCTATTGCTAGCTGGAGCTCGCCACAAGGCAGACACTCAGCCACTAGCTCTCAGCTGCGCAGCTAGACGACATTACAATGAACTTGTGACTTGGTGTTCAGAGATGGTGGAATTCTTGCAGGAGAAAGGTTTGGTAGCACAGCCCTGGAGGAGCAAAGAGGGCGGTAGTCACGTGGTTTGTAATATATAATTTCCTGATAGACCATAATACTTGATTTAAGAGCTTTCGTATGACATTCTACCATATGCAATATCATCTAGTGGTGGTCCAGGGAGCTTCCTATTTTTTTCGTGCTCGATGGGACGGGATTCACTTCGGAAGTGTCACGAGATTCGCTTATGTAAAGTGCTCCTCAGGTGTCGATCATTTTATCCCTCTCCCTCTCGACAACACTTTGCAAACACGAATTCCTGCGGGCAACGAGTCACTCTCGATCATTTATGTTGTACTTGTTCGGCCAAATGCTCAGACTGTTAAAGATACCCTAATAGGAGCACCAATATCTTCTAATCCTCTTCTGAACGTCGTCCGATCAGCTCGGACGCTGTGGAAGCCTCGAAAGCTCTTGTAGCATTATACCCCCGCTTTTGCATTTTGCTCCCTATTCGCGATCATTCCGTCTGCATCTGCATCGAAGCTCGTCTACCTTTTATCTCACGCGGAGATGCGAGTCTTGAAATGCTTGCATGAAGTTGGAACTCGAGAAATCGCAGCTGTGTGCTTGAGGTTTTCGATATTTACGCCTCTGCTCTATATAGAACACCTCTTGCCCCGGAGAGCAATCTTTCCCCCGGAAGATACACTTGTGGACATAAGAATATTTACAGCAGGTTCGCTGTGCATAGCCGTTGAGTACAATCGCGTTCTGGATCCTCTGGGACACAGAAGATCCTCTGCATCGGCCCGTCTCTCGTGTTCAACTGAGCCACCCCAAGCAAGTGCTAGTGGTGGAAATGTTAGCGAAGAGTGCAAACATCCTCTGTCCAACGACGTATCTGATTCTTTCCGCCAATATCCTGACGGTATCGTGGTTCGCTTTCTGATAGGTGGTTGCTCTCATACACCACCAGCCGCAGCATGCGCAAAGTGCCGAGCTGAACCTTCCGATGGCTGACTTTTGTTCAGATCCTCACATCCTCGTGGTGTACTTGATTAGGCGTTCTTGAGAGTCTACGTCGTAGTGAAACGTGAAATGGATAGTTCCTATTTGCGGATAGGCAGCCGCTATACGCCTTGTGACCTACGCGACTTGAATATGGACATTTCCTACAGCCTCTTCCTGTGTATTCCCATTTTATCAATACACACTCTCATGTAGGTCCATATGGCTAGTAGTATGGCAAGATCTTGTCACTTCCCGCACTGTTCCCATTTCTAAAAATTCATTGGAGGTTTTCTTCCCTTTCGTGATGTTATACCATTTATAAGAGTGAAGATATTTAAGTTTCATTCCAAACGTTGCGAGACTTTACACCATTCGTCACCAAGCGTCTCTAACAGCTTCACAGTTGTCCTACTATTATTGATTCAAATGAGACAACGTCGAGATGTTTCTGCAAAAGACTGGCTTACGCATCAGGAACTTGATTTCACCTCGAAGACGAAGCGACTCTGATGGATCTAGCGATAATCAGATTGAAGTCGCATTCGACAAAACTCTTTCTGTCAATATTCCTCGTCGAGTTTCCTGGCGAGTTTCCGAGACTTCATTCCCCGAGTCTACACCACCACAGCGAGGCAACCGAAATGAAGTCACAAGGAATTTACTCCAGCCTATTACTAATGGATATGCCTCTTCTTCGGCAAGCTCTTTATGTAGTTGTGGCTGCGAGGTCAAGTCAAGCACATCGCAATATTCTTTGTCTACGGCTGAACCGGTACCAAACAAAGTCGAGGCTCTTTATATCCGGCCTCTATCGCTGTCAACTCCTAGGCGCGACTGCAAGCCATGGAAATCTACACCTTCAAATTCTTCCTTGCAATCAAGCTCGTTGGAGCCGTCAGGAATGGATGAATTCGCCCCAAACCGAGCACCAAGCGATAGCAATTCCACTTTCGACTTACTCGAAGCCTTATCCATCGAGTTTGAGGACGCTGACATCACGTCTGCCCATACTATGGAGGATAGTGAAGAAACGAACACGGAAATTTTGTCGGATGATGTGTATCAATTGATACGGGAGACCGATCAGGCATTCAAGGCGGTTGGGACTGCGCTTGCAGACACGAGAGCTTCCACAAGGAGTTGGTACGACTATCCAGATGGCGACTTAACAACTACATGTGTCGTTCCCCCGCCTAGGACTCCACCTATACCTATACCTGCCCGAGGAGTGACCAGAAGACAATCAGTAGCCCCTCGCCCTGTCATAGCGAGCTCTAGGACAAAGCGAAGGACGTCCGTGATCGTCAAGAAGAAGAAAAAGGGTGGTCTCATGAGCCGAGCCTTTCGCAGCGCTTCAGAGGCTACAAGCACACCGCGATGGACTCTCACAGACATGACGACAAACATGGTTGAAGCTTTGAGTGGAAAGATGTTCCGAACCGAAGTCGACGAACTGCTCCCTTCAAAGAAGTTCCAGCAATTTCGGGAAGATCACCATGAAGAAATCGAAAGGCGAATATCTTCCGAAACCTTCCGCACTAATGGTACCAACGCAAGTGACACCCCTACCGAACCCTTCCACCTCGAGGGTTTATCTTCGCGGCTTGGCGAGATATACCCCCCTGAACCCATCCTTCCTCCACCGGCGGTTCCAAGACTCGTTAAGAGACCACAAAGCGGAATCTATGAGCCCTGCGATGAATATCTGCATATCGACGACCTCCGATTTCCGTCACCGCCACAGCGAGCCACTACCTCGTCTCGTCGATCACGAAGCTCTACCACAAGTCTCACATTGCCTGTAATACCCGAGATATCCCCATTCCAGACATGCACCACCTCCGCACCAAGAATGGTTGACTTCTCCAATACCGTTGACCTTCCAGGCACGAAATATACACTCACTTCACCTCACTTCCAACACGGTCCAATCCGCTTCTCGCGCTCTGATTTGGAGGATAAACGCTCACGGTATGCTAGAGAAAAAAGATACACGCCTCTCCACCAGATGTGGGAGGAGAACGAGCCACTGGACTGGACCGCTTTCCAAATTGCGATTTCAGGGGCGGTAGACGAGGATCTAGAAAACGTAGAGGACTTGGACATGAAAGATGATATGTGGGATTGGTGGGAGGAACTAGGTATTGGGGGACCTGGGAGACTGCTCAAGGATTTCGCCACCCCGGAGAGTTATAAAGGGGAAGATAGTGAGGAACGAGATTTAAGTGTCAGCAGCGGTATCTTCGAACGTGAAAACGACCTCGTTGAAACAGATGATGTCGATATCAACGCCCCTGTCCTTGCACACCAAGACATCATCGCGGCAGGCTTAGAAGTGGACACACGCTACTCCTTCCCCTCATCGCCCTCCACCGATCAACTCGTCTTCAGGGCCACGCAGGCGCAATTCGACTTCAGATGTAAGCAACAGGAGAACACGCCCGATAGTCTGCCACCCAGTCCTATGTTTGATCTTGTGATGACCCATGGAGATGAAGGGAAGAGGACAGTACCGAAAGAATTCGTGCCTATGGGGTTCAATTTGGGGCATGACTTGGAAGATTTTCTGGAGTGGGAAGCGAAGTATAGACATATAGCTTATTCGGATGAGGAGGGGGATGATCTGTATGAAGCTTGAAGGTGTGCTGTTTATATATTTCTAGAAAACGATAAGCGTGGGAAAGTATGATAGGTAGGGAGAAGCGAAGAGTTGGACGTAGACAGAAAAGGAGGGCTCATGTGGTTATTATGGCGCAGTCGAGAACACCACCTCTCACTTCGCTGAAAGCGAACGCTAAACCCACCCACGAAAGTAATAGAAGTTATACTTAGAGGTTCCAGTTTTGCTTTGAAGCCGATGGTGCAATATGTGATCGTGTCGACGTCAGCATCAGCATGAAACTGCGCTTGTCCCAACCTTTGTCAAATGGCGAGATTGTCTTAAAAATATTAGTGATTGAAATAATTGACTAAAGCTGCCACAAAGCTTCGAAATCTTGTCCCAACTTCACTCATTTCGATGAATCGCCTTAGATAGCTATTAATTGTAAATAATTGCAAAGAGTCCCCACTTGATATCCTAAAAATGACACGTGATAGTTCTCCTGGATCATACTAAACAGGATAGGTCCTCGGTGTTTCTGAAAAAACACCTAAAGTCGTGACAAAATAGCCAGGTTCCTCTCGAATTACTCGCTAGTCCAGACAGGTGGTCCGGGAATTTCATAAGTCTAGCAATGCATTAGCCGCGTCACACGAACTTGGTGAACGACAGGTAAGTCTCTTACAGTCTCGTTATACCACCTCGGCGAGTAGACATCGATATCAATCTCGGGTTCTATAGGCCACGAATCAGTAAGGTTTCCTTCCTCAAACAGTAGCCCATCTTCAATATCACAATAAAACAACGTAAGAACTCACGATCCATCCTCCAAACCCCCGGCAACGTCCCTAAATACTTCTTCCCCGGCAATTTATTTCCCTTGCCCGTAACCCTCAAATTCGCACACTGCATATAAAACTGCGGCGCGTTGGGGATATGCAAACTGATGATCTCGTGTCTGATCAGATACTCCCCTGGCTTCAGATTCTTTGGGATGGTTTCAGTCCAGATGTTTGGTGCGCCCGACCAATCCTGGAATTCGCGCTGGAACCACGTGCCTTCGACGACGCCGCCGGAGAGGAGCCCGCGCTGGCCGATCTTGAACCAGGAGGCTGCGCTGGCGTTGAAGGAGGGGGAGTTGCAGGAGCCGTCGCAGGGCGCGAGCCAGGCGACCATTGGGCCAATTGCGTGGAGCCAGCTGGGGGTGGTTGTTGTCAGTGTGGCTGTTATTCGAGAGAAGGGGGGTTTTTGAGCCTTACAAGTAGTAGATGGCGCTTATGTCTTGTCCTGCTTCGATGGGGATACTGGCTACTGCTGCTGTGCCCGGATCGTTGCAAGCCATGCTCAGCACCGAAGGGTCTGGGATGGGGTTGATGGAATTCCAACGGCGGTTGACTTGCCAGGGCATGCCATCTTGGTCTTCGGGTGCGTTGTCGGGGTTGTATCTATAAATTTGAAGTTTGAGTCGTGTCGTGCAAGGAGTATGAAAGAAAGTTTGCGTGGAGATGAAACATACCCTCTATACCAAGTATCGCCCACGGTATAGTTGTTCACTCCTCCATGGGCTTGTGTGAAGCCCAATAATACGGCGGACCCTAGGAAGAATATTAAAGAAATCATTTTGTATAGATTGGGAAAGAGGGAGAAAAGAAGTTGAAAAGAAAGAGCAAGTATGAGAGGTTGTAGTGTTATTGTCACATCAATACTCCGCGAGACAGGCCACTAAGCCGGGAAAGAATCAATGGCACAATAACAATCCATAGTACGGCTTCTTGGGGATCTTCATAATCCGATTGGAGATCTTCAATGAAACCTGAGATCCGGTACTGAAGGCCCGTCGGCATCAACGACACTTTATATCATTTCCATCCACATGACACATGTTCAAACCCAAAATAAGCAGGCTGAACAAATATCTTCCGAACACAATCATACCGATTCACCATGTTGCGGGGAAATCATTTGGAGGCTCTATTGAAGCAGGCATTGTGTGGAAGCCCCACACTCGGCAGAAAGGCTTGTCGGCGGAAGAAAGCTTGATTCCGTGATACTACTTTGAAATTCGTTTAGCCTGAGAATTATAGACAAATGTTCATCATGTTTAATGAAGTTACAATTCGTGAATCTGGGGAGCGTTGGCGGGAAATGGGATCTTGGATATTTGGAGGTACAAAATGCAGACTCAAGTGCTGTTTCTTGGAAGCGCCGCGTAACGTCTTGACTCTAAGAAGCTGCTTCTATACTCAAAATGCATTCTTCAACTCTCATGAACGTGCTAGTCTTGCCTTGCCTCGCTTCTGCTGCCGCCTTGACGAAAGTGGCCAACTATGGAGGAAGTGCAACAAGGTCTGAAATGTAAAGTGGAGGCAGCAATTATCATGAAGTTAAACTTTCCACTGACTAGAATCTTGTAGGTGGGTTTATGTCCCTGACAATGTGAAGCCGAATCCAGCTTTGGTTGTGGCCATTCATTCTTGCCAGTCCTCGGGACCATCGTACTTCAACAACGCAAAGATACCATGGAAACAGGGGTCAGATGCTGGTGGCTACATAACTATATGGCCGTCCAGTCCAAACAGTGGGGGATGCTGGGACGTGTCTAGCAAAAAGTCTCTCACTCGAGATGGAGGAGGAGACTCAACAGCTATTGCAAACATGATCAAATACGCAATCCCTCAGTACAAAGTTGACCCCACGCGTGTGTATGTGACTGGTGGATCCTCAGGCGGTAAGTTCAGTGCAGGAAGTTCTCGCATCTTCTCGGCTAATACGTTCTAGCAATGATGAGCAACGTCATGGCAGCGACGTATCCAGACCTAATCAAGGCTGTTTCTCTATATTCTGGAGTACCTGCTGGGTGTTTCGTTGGCAGTGGCGTTGCTCAATGGAACAGCGCCTGCTCTGGCGGCTCGTCAACTAATAGTCAAGCAGGCTGGGCCAAGATTGCCGAAGCCATGTACCCAGGATATAACGGAGCACGACCCAAGATGCAGATCTGGCATGGTACCGCAGATGGAACTTTGAACTATAGGAACTACGAAGAGACACTTAAACAGTGGACTGGTGTTTTTGGCGTGCCCATGACAGCGACTCTCTCCGCGAAGGATACCCCAGAGAGGTCGTACACTACCACAGATTATGGACCGATGGTGGAAGGAATTTCGGGCCAAGGTGTTGGCCACTCTGTGCCATCTCATCTCAAGGTATCGGAAGCATGGTTCTCGCTTCCATAAGAGTAGCAAATATCTAGTCGAATAGGCACGGTCTGCAGAGATATCGACCCACATGTACATAGAAAGGCGGAGAGGTTCGAGAAGCGCTTTGAGTCCTATCAATGAATTAACCAGGTACTGTGCATTGTGCTAAAGCAAAACTCAGCTAAAGAAAAGCGGCAAGTAGAATTCAAGGGGGGGTTCTTTTAGGTGAGGCCAGGACCGGAGATTGGTACTACGACCCGTTAAGAACAGATGTATGAAGACTGAAGACTGATCTTAGTGGGTTCGGAGTCATTCCATACATGACCAAGTAGGCTGAACTCCCATTGATATCTTTAGCAACGAGCCGTTCTGAACCATTGGATCCAGTTGGAATTCTCGACCGCTCTTTGCATGGCAGGACTACCTTGGCGAATAGTCCCTTAAAGCTTGATACAACGTCAGACGCGCAGTACAATCTTCTCGTGTGTTCTCGCTTCTCCTATTTGCATATCTAACGTGTGATCTGGTCACATTCCGTGGGGAGTCGAACTGGGTGACGTTAGCCGAAATGGACAACCGACCTCGAACAAATGATAGGCGCGTAACCAATATATGCATACAGACGACACCAAGGCCAGGAACTTGAGGTTTGCTATATCGATTGTATACAGTATTGTTGTCGAGATGAAGCAATTCCCATGTAGGCCGGGACGGGCATTTCCCACGAAGCCCGACTTCGAGATCCTTGGCTTGCAGAGTTGACTGACAGGATGACATTTACCAACTTCTCGCCACCGACCGCCCCTTATATATCTGCTCTCGAACCTTCGAAGGGAGTTCCCATCAGAGGATCCCCAGCGTGAACGCGACTGCGAAGAAGATGTCTAAGGTTAATCCAGGTTGAGCACCAACAGCGTCTGAGCGCAAACAAATCTCCACGATCCCTACGAGCAACGAAATACAGAAAGAAGGGAGGAGGAATAGAATAAAGAGCCAGCAGAAGCGCAGAACCACGAGAAAAGTCGAAAATTCATGCGATCAGCATAGCACAATGGTGGAGAAAGGGGAACCATTGGCCAGGGCGCGATCGAGATCCACAGACAACGCAGAACGCATCGAACCGCATCTTTTGCGCGCCGCCGAAAATGACGACGAAGCAAAGCTCAAAGCCCTCGTCGAGGGAGCCAGAGCCAAGGGACAGTTGCGCGACCACCATCTACGCATTGCTCTGATGCGAAGTTCGGAAAAGGGGAAGATAAATGCAACGACATATCTACTCTCCGAAGGTGCTCCACCTGATGGTGTTGTAGGCAACCGACTTGGTCCTTTGTTGAGAGCAGTCGAGCGAAACCATATCAAGATCGTGAGGGCATTACTACAACATGGCGCAGATCCAGAGACCCGAGACAAAAAGGGTCGAACGGCCCTTATGACTGCAGCTTGGAAAAATCATTTTCACATCCTTGAAATGCTGGCTACAAGGGCGAACATTAACGCGAAGGTAGGATTTCCTGCTCTCGTTATAAAACATAGTCTATGATGATGGTCATGACATGGTCATTCTCCTTCAATGGATATTATTTTTGTCTATCTCGTAATTATGCAGATATCACTGGCCTGGAGTTCCAAGAGCGCTTAGGGTTCGCTAAAGATTATCAACTACTTGATATACGGAACCCCCATTTGTTTCATCCTCTTAGGCAGAGATTTAGTGTACTTTATCTAGCTATACTTTAGTCACTAGGTTTTGTCATAACTCGGAAAGATGAAGCTTATAGGCCCGAACGAATTAGCTGACAACCACCTTAGGATCTAAGAGAAAGAAATGTGCTGCATAACCTAGCCGCTGACAAGGTTATGGACTGGAACGACTCTGTTATCGAGCTTCTACTCGAGCAAGATATCCAGATCGACGGACAGGACGTCCTGAAAAGAACGCCTTTGCATTGGGCCTGCGCCACCGGGAAGAGACGTTTCGTAGAGCAGCTCCTAACACGCCCAAGAGGCCCAAAGGCTAATATCGAAGCCGTTGAGATCCGGGAGAAAACAGCACTCCATATTGCTGTGTCACACAATAGAGACGATATCGTTGAGACCCTCATATCTTATGGCTCCAACATACACGCGCGAAGTGATGGTGGTTGGACGCCACTGCATAATGCGTGCAAAATTGGCTCAGAGAAGATTGTCCGAATTCTGACAGGAAAAGGAGTAGATATCAATGGGAAACTGCTGAATGGGTTGTCTCCTCTGCACCTTGCTGCAGAGGGGGGTCACTTGTCGGTTGTCAAGCATCTGTTGAGTTTCAAAGATATCAAGAGAACCGCCCGAGACAGCTTTGGTAGCACAGCCTTCCTAAGAGCCAGTGCTTCCAAGCAGAGGGAGATAGTCAGTTTGCTTGCGCCCTCCAACAATCTTGATAATCTCTCCTCAGATGCCCTGGGAGCCTGCAATGGCTTCAATGCCACCATTGTCGATTTCGGCGATTTTCATAACGAAAACAAGGTGGAAAGGAAGAGTGTTTTTGAGCTTCTTTATGGAAAAGATGCGATCAATCCACGAAAGCCTGCGATGACCATTCGCCCGGTCAATAAGGCTACCAAATTTCGATGGGTCCATCTTCCAGCTAACAACATGGCCTGGGTGGAGGCACTTCTCACAAAACTTTTTATAGAAGAGGGCGCAAGTGATACAGAGGGATTCAAAGCTTTAGAAAGATCTTTCAGCCACCAACACCGAGGTCAGCAAAGCCACTCGCATTTTATGCGACCTTTGTGTCAGAGCACCCCAAGGGCTTCGACGAGAGTCCCAGAGGTCGTTGATATTGACTCTACGCCGGAACAAGGACCTCCGACGATCATTGTTAATGGAGGCGTAGATGCCCACAGTCATCCTAGCCCTAGAACGCCCACTCGCACTTCTACCTTGGCATCGGAAGATTGGTTCAAAGATCTCCCTACTCATGGTAAGGAGAATAGCAAAGGTTCGCAGAAGGATAAGTCCAAGAGAGGGCATTCGAAAGGTAGCAAATCACCGAAAATTGGTTCTGAAACTCCGACACCAAAAGAGCAGCGTAAGTCGAACTACTTGCACCAGAGCAAGAATCCTCGGCCGAGTGCTCCAAGTCGGAGGGAAACAACTCACATATCGAAGGGGAATGTGTTCGTTTTCATGCCATATTTGCACTTTGAAACACAACAAAAGTGCTTAGAAATGCAACGCGCCATAAAAAATGCGGAGAAAATATGGCCTAGCGCTGGGCAAAAGCTGAAAAGGGCGGAGACGTACGACGAGATGCTCATTCGCGCCCATCTTACGTCGTCCTCGGTTTCTCTTCATATTCGCCGCACGTTAGATCAATCTTTTTATCACAACATCGATACCAAATACCGAGATGATGATCAAGTCGTAGCTCGCTACCAACTCAAAGATGTAGAGCCCGATGAGCACTGCGACCCTAAAATAGTCATGGTAGATCAATGTTGGATGTGGGTTCTGGGTAAGGACCTTGTTGTCACTTCTTTCCCACAACGCTGGCAGCAACCAAAAAACGACCCTTTGAACGTACTTGATAGCATTATCGAAGACATCAATGACAAAACTCGCGAGCCCATAGAATCAGTCCACGATCTGGCTATGCTAGTAACAAGTCGTTGTAGCGGTGTTTTCGACCGACATCGCATGGGAGATGACGACTACCAATTCTTGGATATGTTTGAGTCGAGTATTGGAGATGCAACCGACAAGGAAAGTCTCCTTTTCAAGGAATTCAACGAGGCTTCAGCCCAAGCCTCAAAGTGGTTAAAACATAATCGCCGGCTGAATAGACCATCTAGGCTGATGGAACCTGCTTCATACGCCTACGAAAATGCCCATCGTAAGGCGCACGAAAACTCCGAGAAGACTGAAGATGAGACACATAACTTCGAAGACTTTCTTCGAGGGCCCATGTTCGTGGACAAACTCCTCGACATTGGTCGAGAGACGAATCTCCTCGCTGAAACCAAAGATATCCGGGACGAACTCAACATGATCAAGAAAGTGCTCGAGGACCAGCAGTCAGTACTCCCAACATTGGAAACTTCCATCATCGATATATACAAAGATGAAAATCGCTCCCAGCAAGAGGTCAAGAAACGCTTCGCAGATCAGCTTAAGATTGTCAGTACACACATCAAAGACATCGACAGAATGGACAAACAAGCTGAGCGTATCTACGACTCCATCACCGACATGCTTGATCTCAAGCAAAAGCACGCCAACGCGTTCGAAGCTCGTTTTGCTAGGGACCAAGCTACTAGCACCGCAAGACAGAGCCAGACAGTCATGGTGTTCACAATTGTTACAATTGTGTTCTTGCCCATGAGTTTCATCGCTGCTTTCTTTGCCATCAACATTCGTGAGTTTCCGAGGAACGATCCAGCCAGTGACCAACCGAGTCTACCACTCTCATATGTTAGTAAATACATGTTCGGGATCGGGCTCTCGATCTCGATCCCCATGATCTTCGTCGCGTTTTATCTTGATGACATAGGAGAGTTTTTAAGACGAACTAGGAATTGGAATTCCCAGCGCAAGAGGATGAAAGACCAAAAGCAAAAACACGCCACTGGTGAAGGTGGCAGTGGAGCATTGACCGGACTAGAAATGATGCATATGGAGCAGGTCATGAGTGTTAGGAAGAGTGCAGAGACCGAGTGGATTCAAGGGCGCTTAAGCTTAGGGCAGAGACCACCGACTGCTGCGACTAGTGTACGGACGAAGAGGGAAAGAGAGATAGCTACCGGGTTTAGGATGAGGCCTAGTCATGATTTGGAAAGAGGGGTTTGATATCGGGATGTAAAAGCATGAGCGGCGATTTTGTATTAGAAGATACCAATTTTAGTATATCTAGTGGTAATTGCATAACGTCTCTTGTAATAACTTAGGCGTGGCCTGTTATTACACCCCAGTCACAATGGCTCCCGCTGAACAGCTCGCAGTTCACTAGAGAAGATTTCCATGATAAGAGTGATGTTGTTGTTGTATTGATTTACGTCCGGTGGGACCGCAGGCGATGACCTCCCATGGGGTACGGGGACGTGCTAAGGGACTTATCTAGAAAAGTAAAACCACAAGGGGAGAAAAGCCCTCCTAATAGACAGTCCCGGGTCTCTGATCCCGCGGTATCTTAGCTCCCTTGTACTACCCTTAAAAGTATTTCTAGCGAAGAGCATCGGCTTTAAAGCCTCTTTTAACCACATTCCTTTTACGCCGATTAGGAGAGAGCGTGTCGAGATAAGGTAAGTAAGCGTAGAGGAGGTATTCGAGGCCTTATAGAACTAGAATCCTAGGTGACTTAACGTGAGTTGAAAGCCTCCTCGACAGATCCTAGCACTAGTCTCCCGAACCCTTTCTTACGCGGCAGGTTAAGTTCGAGTAGTAGGGTATAACCCTATTACGCGAAGCCCACACACAAACCGCATTTCAAAAACAACTTCTAGGTAGGTTTATGGTCGTGGCCGTGGCCGAAAGGCTGTTCTAGGTAGAGGAGGCGGGTTCGAAAGAGATCGAAAATACGAATTCGAGTAAAGGCTTCGGGACTTAATCTTGGCTCTCTAGACTCTAATAATAACAGAGCTAGAGGTTCGTAGGATGCACCGCGTACAGGTGTTGAGTCTTCGCATCCCTGATAAGAGTGATGGAACCTGTTCTACATCTTAACCCACGATGATGATCCTCTTAATTTTATGGGTTCATCTTTATCAGACCAGAAAGCAAATTTTCTCAAATCAGCGAAGACCGTAAGAGAGAGCAGGCAACAAGCTGAGGAAGGCTATAATCCGTTTTTGCTTAGAGGGATCCATTAGCTAAATCACTTATGACCTCAAGTGAAGCCGCACAATCAATGTGGCCCGTCTTAACCGCTCGCGCGAAATGCAACAATAGCTAGATGGTATGAGAACACGAGCTGTTGGAATGCGGCACCTCAGAATGTTATAAATAGAGACTTATAATTAGAGGTGAAAGTCTTTAACTACCTATATTATATTCAGAAGGTAAGAGCCCACCTAGATAGAGCTTTAAACCCCCGAATCAGTATACCTCTCGATCTCCCTTCTTTTGCAAGAGGTTCAGCGAAACAGACTGCTAGGTGATCCCTGAAAAATCCCATGATTCGAGCGCAATATTTTCTCCCCAAATTGAAAAAGATTGAGACTACCTTTTAGTGACCAAATATTAGTTGCGAAAGTACATAGATGCAAAGAAACCTTACCACCGCGCTTAACCCCCCCCCCCTACAAGCCAGCAAGACCAACAACAAATTTTGCAGCAGCCGGTGCATCATCCTTATACTATTGAGCCGCGTTAGCTATATAACTGACAATTATAGGTCAACCAAACTTCCGTTCTGGTGTGGTGGGAAAATCAAGAGGCCGCCCTCGCAGATGTTGTCTCCGGTATGACAAAATATTTTGACCTTGCTGGCTGCAATTTGTCCTACGGCCATTCCGTAGTTTGGATCACCAAAGATGACAACTTATAGTACGTTAGTCTGCACATTGAGATGTAGAGGTTGGCTAGGAAGAAAAGACCTACCAGAGGAGACCTTCGCTTGAGAAGCAGCACTTAGTTTTCTCGCTGCATTGCGCACGAGTTGTCCGCCTTGACTGTAGCCACTCATCACAACCTTCGTATTCGGGCATTCTGTGAGAGCTTTGTCCACCAGCTTTGCCATCGTTTCGCTTCCTGCCAAGTCACCACCACCGAGAAACCCGGGAACGCTTGCCGAATAGGTGACGCCTTGGACAGCCAAATTGTCGATACCGGTGAGCTTTGAAATTTCTTGGAAGAATGGCGGACCAGTACTGAGTCCAACGTTGCCTTCGCTCAGTGTACCTCTGGCAAAGATGACTGTGATAGGCTTGCATGGAGTGCCATTCGACAGGTCATTCTGTGTATCGAGAGACAGATCTGCAACTCTTTTGAGGAGGTCGAGTGAATCGAGTGGAAACGCCCAGGCGATCGGGAGGGTGACAAGACACACAACGGCAGCATTAAGTGAGAACTTCATATTGGCGGTGGATATCGAGAGAACAGGTGGTTAACGTGGCCTTAAACGACTCTCCTTCTGAACGCAGCCTTGAGAGAATTCGAGGGGATCCATCTCCTTCTTATGGCTGCTGTCTCCTCAATTACCCACTAACTCCATGTTCTAGTGTGCAACCTAAATATCACCTGCAAACTTGCCAAGAGTACTATGATTACCCACATAAGTAAAACTGTAACTCGTGGCTCATACGCATCGTCTGAATGGAGGGAATTTTGTTACCCCTTGCTACTACTATTGTAAGTGGTGGGCGCTTTCTGTGAAGTGGGGAAATCTTAGCCTGAAGGCTAGTACATACGTGATTCTGACCAGGAAATGCTAGTTGACAAATGTTAGCGGTTGCAAATTCACTTAGCGACGAATAGAACAAGGACTTCAAGTAGGGCTGCAGTTATTACATTACAAAATAATGTAATAGAGAATTCTTTTTGTAATTATGTAATACTAGGATCCTATTATTATGCCCCACAAAATAATGCATTACCTTCATAAATATGTTATTTTTGAGGCTTTTCAGACACCTAGGTAGTGCGAGCTAATCTAGGCATACGGAGTACCCGAAGTAATTGGCCGGTAAGCAAATTTGCAACCGCTAACATGTGCAACCGCTTTTCCTGACTAAGGAACCCGAGAGACTAAGGAGGCACACCTAAATTACGACGAATACTTACAGAGGGCACTAACCCGCGTTAAGCATGGTTTCTGGAAAAAGACAAATCTCCGGCAGTGGGGTGGTTTTATGCAAGCAAGCGATCTAATAGTAGATCGTATTTTCAGCAATGCGATCTACTATTGGATCGCTTGCTTGCATAAAATGGACATGGGTTGCAAACTTTTTGCACCCCACTGTAAAGGGGTTATGCTGTACGGAAGGTACCGCGTACAACGTTGTAAGCGAGCGCAAATGCCGACCGTAAGCGAGCTGAGATTGGTCGATGTGAGCAACAAGGGTGGTTTTACCAAGGCTTTCTAGAAACTCGAGAAGATATATATGCAGTGACAGAGCATGAATGCAAAAGTAGGGTAAGCAGTCTGGCATTGTACTGTGATGGCAATTGCTATAGGTGGCACAACTGTGTCGAGATGCAGAAAGTCAGACACAAAGCTTTAAGTTGTGTCCTCGTGGATAAAGGAACGAAATCGAGTAGGTGCATTCGGCAATCTTGCTCAATACACTTGCACTACCGGCATCGTGCATCGGATGAGTTGTCATAGGCACTTGATAATGAATGCGGAGTAAGATAGCGTCGATAAACATGACTTTGCAGTTTTCTAATTTCGAAGATAAGGCTGGCTTTCCCTTGCCATTTCAGGATTGCTAATGAACGCAAGCTATCAAAATGTTAAATTGAGGTATATGCCAAATACTAAGTATATAAGTACGAGCATTCTTAGATTGCGGAAACTTACAATTTCGACAACGCAGAGTTTCGTGACAAGAGGATCATACTCCCCCATGCCTAAGAAAAGCATACAAAGCCTCGTGTCAATGGCTGTTGCACATAACGGACAATGGCCTAATATGGCTGTATCCGTGGCTATAGATTCGAAGCCATGCTCGATTTGGCGGACGATTCTGCTCTGCCAAAAAACAAGCTCTGAGCAGTACCTTTCAAGTTTAAGAAAGCACATGATTTACCAACAGATGTGCGTCGCATCCCGAATATCGAGGCTTCAATAGACGATCAGGATCTTCCATAGGGCATCCGTAGAAAAACTGATCCCGATAAACTGAACCAAGTACCAGAATTTAGATTGGCAACCCCTATTTACCACTCCCTTTAGAAGCCCCATTAACCCACGCTCTCACAATAGAGTTCCAGTTCAGCACTTATGGTACGAATGGCAGGGTTGCGCAAAATACAATCTTCGATGAGACAAGAAGAGACTTAGCCAGGGCGCTACATAATCTCGGCTGGACAAAACAATCCCAAAATTTCAACAACAGGTATGAATCATAATAGAATATGATCAAGTTCCTCTGGGATATTTTTTTGGCCTTTTTAAAATTCATTTTCCAGAAGATGCTGAGCCGGGAGTTCAGGGTTTTTGTGGTATGTGGTGCGTTTGCGGTGGGGTTGAGATTCAGAGGGATTGTTTGACTTCAAGTAAAGAAATCTTATTTTGCGACAAATCAACTGGTGCCTCCTTTATCTTAACATGTATTAAAGAACATAGGACCAAGATAATGAGGCAACAGAAGTAGGGAGAGCATTGTAGAGGGCAAGTGAATCTATCACGAGGCGCTAGGAAAGACAATAGTCAATGCCACAAATAATATCGCCGTTGTATATACTAGAGCCGCCTCTATGTATCAACATCCATGGGTATATCCCCAGCAAACTAACCCTGCCTATGTATTGCCACTCCATTTGTCCAATGCATATGCATGATCAAGGCCCGACGTTGTCGGCGATTGCAAACTCAATTTAATTGCTTCTTGTAAAGCCTCCTCATCCGCCTTGCTATAATGCTCATCGACGGCGGTGTTCGGTGGCTGGCTTGACTCAGCAGTAGGAGTCATCGCCTCAGCGTCAGTGACTTTCTTCGTAGCAGCTTCTCGTTCAGCCTCCCACAAGCTCTGTTTTCTCACACGTTCCAACATGATGTCCTCCTCCGCTTTCTCCCTCAGTGCTTCTTCCTTTGATGCCTGGATAGCATTGTTAAGTGCCTCGTCGATATCGTCTGGCTTCGGTATCAGAGAGACATCTTCCTTCGACTTGACAATCGCAAGTTTAATCGCTTCGTCATCATCAGAATCAACCTCAGGCCCAGAATTCCGCGCTGCGGAGTATTGCAGCAAGCTCTGCTGAATAGCGTGTTCCAACAATGACTCTGCCTCAGCATCCCTTTCGGTATACTCCCGCGCTGAAGACTCCGATTGACGACGTCCTTCCTCCACACTGGCTTGGATAGCACGATCGAGAGCTTCTTGATCAGTGAGCGTAGCACCGTCTGCATTTTGCAATTCTCGAACACTGGCACGAATGGCGCGCTCGATCATCTCATCCTCCTCAACATTACCCTTCGAAGTGGCCGCGACCGAGGCATGGATAGCATGCTCGAACTCTTCGTGCTCATCGCCTTCGGGATGCGCATGAGCCACCACTGGACTGTCCTGAGTGGCTCGTGGAGTATGCCTGTGTGGATTACTACGACGGCAAAAGGGGCAATATCTGCGTTCCTTTTCACCATCGGAGGGCTTACTTTGCGCCTCACGACGCCTGCCTTGCCTCTCCTTGTGAAGCTTCTTTCTCTCATCGAAAGAGAGATGTCGTGCCTGAAGAAAACCTTTCGGGGAGAGATATCCTGACTCCGAGACCTCAGGTCCTCCTTGCTCAATGATCTTCATTTTGGAGCTCTGATATTCGTCCTTGTGTGCTTTCCAATTGTTGATAACACTGGCTCGTTCTTCTGGTGTGCAAGCTTGTGCGTCCTCAAAGCCCTGAGCAGTTCTAGCTGCGATAATGTAATTTAAAACGCTTGAACCGAAAAGGTTGCGAATCTCTCGGTGAACACCCATAAAGGCATATCCTGGGAGACCCCAGATGGCTGCGTTGAGGTTAGTTGGTTATATATACCAGCATACGGATCAAAACAAGGGGATTAGGGTGGCGGGAGACTCAGATATCCTCCGACTCCTGCAAGAATGTATTCAATTGTAAGGGAAAATGAGTGAAGAAACCTCGCAAAACTCGCAAGCTGAAGGCATTCAGCCCCCTTAAGGTTCGTAGCAATATTTTTAAGCTAGACCACTTAGGCTTTGAAGCAAACCATGACGATCACCGTAGGGAGATGAACTAAAAGCAATATTGTGAGTGTGTTGAACTCACCTGCACCAGGTTTTAAGATCAAACCGCCAATTCCCTTGCCAATACCTTTGATCAGACCTGCGGCACCTGCCTTCTCCGCTCCTCGAAGTGGCTGGGTAACGAGGCCTGTAATTCCGTCGTAGAAGCCGAATCCAAATTCCTGACTTTGTTAGCCAAATAGACGAAGGTGATAGAATCAGACCACTCACCTTTCCTGCAGCCTTGAGGCCACTTTGGAAATCAGTGACCTTCTCTTGTGGGCGGACTGTATCGTCACCGTAAAGCTTTGGCGCATTGTGGAAGCCACGAGCAATACCTAGGGTAAAGTCCATAGGCGACTTTAGACCAGCAGCAACAATACGAGTGACGCCCTTGGAAGCCCGGCCAGCGTTCTCAAGTGTCATATTACTAGGATCGAAGACTTTGTTCGACTCCCTTCGCACATGACGGAATGGAGATTCTGCTCCACTACGCGATTTTCCGTCCTTGTTGGAACCTCGATCTCTGGATAGCGATCTTGCTCTTTGCATGGTCCCCTTCATAGCCTCCTTCATCGAGCTACCTCGGATACTTGACTTTGTACCTATACTAGTCCTTGGAGTGTCCATAGAGCCCGGATCAGTTGACGACCTTCCAGGGCTTTCGTATGAGACCTTTGACGAAGTGGCTATAGTTGAGGCGCGTGAGGCAATTGTCGATATTGGGTCATTCAATTGTGAGCTAGGAGTTTCCCCCTTATCAAGCTCGACCTCCAATGGATGTCGTGAAGTCGCGGGAGATTTGTCGTCTGTCGAGGAATTTTTTTCTTTCACAGCAGTTTTGATAGCCTCATGAGTGGTCTTGGTCTTCTTGAAAATCTCAATAGGAAAGTCAGCTACGCCCATCGAGAGACTTGCGATCGTGCCAAGCAAGGCTGATGCACCGCCCGTAATAGGATCCCAGGGTCCTTCATCAGTCTCGTATTCTTTGGAACGGTAACTATGTTCCGTTAAACCAGGCCAATTCGAGGTAGTTGCTGGGTGGGGGGGGGAGGGGGGGGAGGGGGCATACAGCTTGAGGTCAGCAAAGCTCAACAAGCCCTCACTTGCAAGCACATTCGCAGCAAGAGCACTTAGTCGAGTCTGAGTCCGTTTCAACCTCCAAACAGCAACCCTGTTTGGTGCAAGAGAACATCTTAGAGTGTCGATATTGAGCATGTCATGGAAGCTCTTGGCACCAGTATCTGTTCCTTTCTCCTCTTTAATGCGAGCCCCCAGTTCCTTGGCCTTGGCTAGGGTTTCTGGCTTCAACGCTTCAAGCAAGGCTTCGGATAGCTTGTCCGCTGTAAGTTCCTTGAACGGAATTGGAGGAGGACCGGCCCCGGCTCTGGCGACCATTGCACCCCAGAACGGCTGGTCGCCGAAAAATGGTACAACTACAGTTGGTTTCCCAGTTGCGATACCAGCAGCCGTTGTCCCTGCACCGCCATGGTGAACGACAGTAGAAACGCGTTGGAAAAGCCACTATGAAATCTGATGTTAACTTAGAATATCCAAAGGTGAAGAGAGAGCTATTTCTGTCCAGTCGAGCTGGCCCAAGAGCAGCAAGACTCGTTAGGGTGGGGCGGTTAAGATGATTAAGATATGATTAAAAGCACAACATCACCTACATCGTGTGGTACATTTCCAAGCATAAAAATGCCCTCTGGGAGGCCCATTTCGTCGCCACCAAGTCCACCCCAGCCTTTTGATACTAGAGCTCTACACCCCGTCTTTTCGACTGCTTCGAATATCATCTTCGTCATTGCATTTGGGTCGTCCACAACAATGGATCCAAAGCCGATATAGACCGGAGGCGGCCCAGCAGCCAAAAATGCAGCAAGATCGGGAGCTGGTGTGTATGAGGAAGCAAGCGAAAGAAAATAAAATCCTGATATTGAGATATGTTGTCCCCAGTCTTTGGGTTTAGGGATGAGAGCGGGTGACCTTTAAAGTGAATTAATAGTGGAAGACGGACTCCAACGGAGCATTCTAACCAACAATAGGTGTATGGAACTCTTAACCGACTCAGCATACCTGGTGCCCAGATCAAGCTGATGGGCTCGAGACCAAGGGCACGCTCCCGGAAACGGTTGATAACGTCCCCAAGTCCTTGCCATGTCATCATTTCCACCTAATACGATTAGCCCTAAGTGTGTTAAAGGTGCCTTGTCTTCTCTTACTAATGCGTAAGACACGAAATTAGTCATATTAACGTCTGTGTTGGAAGATTCAATATTGGCCAAGGGATGTTGGAAGGACTGGGTGCTAATTGCAGCACGGAATCAGCCTTGAAATCCACACCCAAGGATTTCACTTACGGTGACCAGGGCATGCTATATGCCGATACAAATTAGCTTCTATACATGGCACAAAGATTCAAAACTCACGTGAACATCATATGTAGGGGTATGCCCATCTTCTCTGCAATATGTACGTGCGCGAAACTGGGCGGATTTGCAATGATGGCATCTGCGATGAATGGTCGGTCTGCAGGGTCGGTATCCATGTTAATACCTGCCTCAAAACCAAGACTTTCGGTGCTACCCTTTGGAGGTAGAGGAGGAGCACCAAGGCCATTGCCTGCCTCAATACACGACCTCCAACAGCCCAAAACAAGCTCCTCCATTCCTCTCCGGCGTTTTCCAACATCACCGCTTTTCAGCGAATCAATGCCCGGCATCAATCCAGGATTTTTGACCATAAAGGCCATGAGCTCAGCAGGGTCACCCCCAATACTGAAAAACTCGAGGCCATTCTCTTCTACAAATCCCTGGAACGTGGGGTGCGTTGCCAGCCTTACTCGATGGCCGTAGGTTGCCTTCAATGTTTTTCCCAGCGCCACAAACGGTTGCACATCTCCTCGGGAGCCCACAACATGTATGACAACGTTCAATCGGGGAGGTGGTGTTTGACCGGGCGCGCCTCCTAGTGACTCGGGCACGTAACCTGGAGGCAAGGGAGTTTCATTTTCTTGTGCGACCAAGTCAAGATGATTTCGTAGAGCGGGGGCGAGGAGTTCGGACAGTCTGCGAGACTTCTGGTGGATGTTGATATTGATTCTACCATCATCCGTAACCTTTGCTTTTGTGTCCAGTCCATCCTGGTTCATCTCGATCTCATCAGGGTTCTCGCCATATGCTGGGGGAGCTTCGGTAGCACTGTCCCTAGGAAGGGCAAGATAGGATTCTCGCGTGCTGTATAGGTTAGAGATCGGCTTTGGTTGTACGGGATTTGTAGCTAGAAATTACCTTTGGGCCGACGGCCGGAAGCCACGAGAATCATTGGGATATTGGGATGCGCGCGAGGCATGCCGTGAGAGGCTTGGACGTTCATCAAAATTACCGACGATGGCAGCTTCTGCTTGAGCTATCAGAGTTGCGGGGAGACTGTTGCCGCCTTGTCCAGACGCGTTCTCAGAGGTCGTCGCCATTCTCGCGTCGGAGGGCGTCGTGACAAACCTCCTCTTGACCAAATACGAGTTGTTTTGGGGTTAAAAGGTCATGAACATACAGATCCAGAGAGATCCAGAGTTCGAAATGTATCTGACGTTGACTGAAGCACAACTCGAGTAACTATCGTGATGGGTGGGGCAGCGGCCTCTGGTCTCACCTTACCCGCACCGCGATGCTGGATCTCGCTCCAATCTTGGCGAGTTTTCCAAGGTTGGCAGGGCCTTTCACATGCAATGATGCAACCTGATGGCCCACAATTCTTGATTACTAAGGCTAAACGTCGCACCACCAGTGGGCGTCCGTACTTACTCATGAGGCACAACCCTGAGCACAGACCACCCCGCCAAATTTAAGGTAACCTAAACACCAATGTAAATAAACCATATTACATCGAAATGCAGACTCCTACGACCCCGACAAAGCCATTGCATAGGCATGATATGCCCCGAAGGTGCCAGGAGCTAGTGAAGAATGATGGAGGACCTATCAAGTCCGCAATGTGGTGATATAAGCTATAAATACTTATAGAAATATGGGGTCGTCGCTTAATCGGCTAAATAAATCGGGTGTCTCATGAGTAAGTACGTCTCCTGCTGACTAATTAGCAGCACTAGCTCGACTAAGGCGTATGGTGGTATTCGCGTCGCCAAACTTCCTTCTTTGCCGGCACAACACCTCGAGAAGTCATAAGCCTTGTTTGGTGCTTGGTCAATACTCGGGTACAAAAGGACATGTTCGCCCTTCAGCGCCCTTCAGGAGAGACCATCCACAAGAAAAAGAGAGGAACGTCGAGGAACAGCGAGAAATAGCGAGAAACAGCAAGACAAATTCAGCACTGCAACCACGGAAGTACAGGGACTAGGTAAGGTGGCCAGCAGAATCGGTCATATCGGATGAACTGTTGACCGTTAGAATTATAATTAGGAATGGGGAAAGGCGCCGCCGAATCCGTCCAAAAAGGACATCGCCAATATTCTGCCACCCCCGCTTCACCGCCCTGAACATCCCTTCCGCCCCGCCTTTTTTTCGGCGCGTCTGCACAGCGTCTGCATCTGCATCACGCTCTGCAACTCTGCAAACACTCTCGGCGTTGGCAGACAATCTGAAAGTTCCTCATTGAGTCGCCGCGTATCTTTTTCGATGGTTTATTGCTCAGGGGCGTCCATGGCTGCAGCTGTATTTATATTAAATGCGCCGAAATCGCGGCACGAGATGACACCCAACGTCAACACCAACCCTGGATTGCAACCTTCAACTTCCACCATCACCACCACCAACGATCTCTCTAACCATGATTAAACCATCAGACTCCCGGACACCTGCAACCGGTCGAACCATCGACCCATCGATCCATGATACTTATGCCAACCTCGTTCCACATTCCACCTTTGCACCACCCTGCAAACGCTGGAGATCTCATGGCTTCCCGCCTCGGCACGCTTCGAAGTATGGCTTCGCAACGTTTATCAACAACGGAGTCGGACTGTTCGAAGTACATAGGGCAATGTGATGGTTACGGAAGAGCGGTCAGTATTCTCCCGAGAAGATACAGCCTTAGGTTGCAAGCCCGAACCAACATCATCGAGCCGTTGCTACCGTGGCAAAGAAGTACCTAGAGGTCGTAGGAGCTATGAGCTACGCAGAGTGTGCATTTCCTCTAAGGGTACCTGCCGTCATCAGTACGGAGTACAGTACGAGTAGCCTCCAGCATCACGCAGCGCCCAGAGGTTGTGCAAAGGTAAGCCGCCCAGATATCACGGCGGCTGCAGCTGCAACTTCGCCCTGCCTTTGGACTCGATGCGGATGATGGTAGCACAACAATATATTGGTGGCGTGTTGATCACGCGCTGAATGTCGGGATTTTTCTGTTGCATGTATATCTTCGGGACGTGTTGTGGAAATGTGTGGTTTGTTGCCTTTCTTTGGGTGGTGATACTACGGAGGAGCTTCCTGGAGACGACTAGGGTCGCAAACCTGGAGTAACCTCCCACACCTCTAGTCAGCCAGTGAGCTAATCTCTGAAATATCAAAGACAAACACAAATTCGCCTTACAAGACCCGGCCTTTCGATGGTCAATCCGTGCAAGACATCTAAGACATCCGCGTCAAGACATTCAATAATGTCCGTCGTTGAGCTTGCCCTATCTCGAGCACCTTTGAAGTCTTTACTCGACTCCTGGCTTCGATAAAATCCGTGCTATCCAGGGCGGCACTGTAGCCGAGGATGTAGAGATTCTGCGGCTGAAGTATTCTCCACCATCTGTCCTCCTTCAATCAAGTGACAGAGATTCACATTGAGCTTGCTATCTGCATCGTGGAATACGAAGTCGTTCTGCAGTACCTAGCTAGGTATGCTATGCAAGCCCCACCATGTCTATACGTTGGTCCCTAGTCCTGTGTATGCAGGTCATTGTGGGATCCCGGTTCGCCGTGATTTTTATCATGATGACCGACTCGACATTGGAACAATGGCAAGTGCCCTCGCGTTTAAGTATAATCAAGTCCCCCTTTCTCCGTATTTTTAATTTTTTGTTCTTGTCCTTGCAGCCTTCACTCGTTTGGGTTGTTTAGATATTGAACCTATAGCCATAATATTTTGTTCGGCTTAATTTCTGTTTGTTCGAACATCAACCATGCTACACGAGATGAAAACTGCTCTTGGAGCGGTCATTTTCTTGTCAGCTGTAAGAATCTCTGTTCTTGAAGCAAGATGTAACCCCTTCACAAGATGCACACTAACTGGCATAGTTGCCTCTATCTCAAGCAGCATTAATTGCCAAAAGAGTCACACTCCCAGCAGGATGGACATCCCAGGGGTGTTTCACGTAAGTCGTGAATACTGTTGCTGCTCGCGAGTTTCTAATGCCTGTGTTCTTCAGAGATGTTCCTGGGCGAACTTTAGCAGGGGCAAATTATGCCGCAGATACTATGACTGTTGAAAGCTGCGTTGCCTTCTGCATCTCAAAGAATGCAGCTTATGCAGGAGTTGAATACTCAACCGAGTGCTGTAAGTTTTTTGTCCTCGGTAGAGGCGCAGGATACCCTAACACGGCTATCTAGTTTGTGGAAACATCCTCGCTGCCGCGGCTGTCCCAGCACCATCAACCGAATGCAGTATGGCTTGCGGCGGTGATGCCACAGAATCTTGCGGAGGGCCCAATCGACTAAGTGTGTACTGGAGTGGAGTTGTGGTTTCACCTCCTGCAAACAAGCCTACCGTCGGCACTTATGACTTTCTTGGTTGCAGAACGGAAGGCAATGGAGCTAGAGCACTAGGCGCGAAAGATACAGCTTCGGACACGATGACTATTGAAACGTGTGCCACGTTCTGTGCAGGTTATACCTATTTCGGCACCGAATTTGGGCGTGAATGTGCGTATTTCGACTAAAATCGTTGTGACAACTACTGACCTAACGATTGTAGGTTATTGCGGAAATACTTTCGGGGTAGGATCAGTTGCAGCAGCTGCAGGAGACTGCAGTATGCTGTGTGCTGGAGACAGTAGCGAATTCTGTGGTGCTGGGGGGAGACTCACAGTATATGCGGTCTCAGGCACCCCGCCTCCATCAAGTACTACTACATCAGGCTCTACCTCGACAACTCCAGTTCCGACAACATTCCCAACTGGCTTCACATCCCAGGGATGCTGGACAGAGGGTACAACTGGCCGTGCACTGGGTCACCAACAGCCTGACAGCAACACCAATTCCCTCCAAGCTTGCGTACAAACATGTGCCGGACTAGGCTACACCATAGCTGGGGCAGAATATGGGAGTCAATGCTTCTGCGACAATTTCATATACAATGGAGCCACCGTAGCTGCTAACCAAGCAGACTGCAATGTCCCCTGTCCAGGAGCACCAGGAGAATTTTGTGGAGCTGGAGGAAGACTTTCGTTGTACTCGATTGGCACCCCACAGGTCTTTGAAGCACCCGGACCCCAGAAAACTGGCTTGCCTACTAGCTGGACATATCATGGGTGCTATCAGGATAATGTTGTTTCAGTTGAAGCTGCTAACGTGAACATTGGTGTACTTCCATACAAGGTTTGGGACAAGCCAACTAACAGTCCAGTCGAGTGTATCACTCAGTGTCAGAAATTCGGATTTGATGCTGCAGGTCAGTTTTTCCATACAGAATCATAGCCTTCACTAACGATGGACTCTCTCTAGGTCTAGAATATGGTTCTCAATGCTGTAAGTCATCCATCCTACCTCGATAATGTATCTCTTGCTTACATCCTTACAGTCTGTGGAGATAAGCAAAATCTCCTAGTAGCCTCCATGCCATCAGTATCAAGCAACCCGAGCGCAGTAGATAGCTACACCTACAGCACGCTGCCTCAAAAATTCGCCGACTCGCAATGCAATTCACCTTGTACTGGCGCCCCACAATATCTATGCGGTGCAGGAGACAGACTGACTCTTTATACGTGGAATTCGACAACTCCGCTCTATAAATGGGATTTCCCCACTGGCCCTGCAGCTGGCGAATACTCGCTGTTGATTGGGGGTGTGATTGTGCCTCTTATTACGAGTCAGACTATTCTTGGGAAAGTTACTTTCCTTGAGAAGGCTGGAACTGGTGCTCCTGTAAGTTTGCTTTCTGTATTATTAACTCTTTCGTAATGTGTCTAGGCAATTTTCTGCAGAATCAGAATGTTTGCAAGAAGGATGCTTACTTACATGAGCAGAATGGCACTGGGGCAGTTGAGTTGGATCTAACGCAGATTGACAACTTCAACGCAGCTTGGCGGACGATGACACAGCCCCAATCGGATGTCTTCTGTTCTGGGGGTGTCACAATGCCAGACAAGAAAGGAAGACAAATCAACGTTGGTGGTTGGGCTGGCGAATCCAATTATGGTGTCAGAATATATTTACCAGATGGGTCTCCTGGCGTGAAGGGCACCAACCAGTGGGCGGAAGACAAACTCCATCTCAAGCTCCAAGTTCCTCGATGGTATCCAACAGCTATGGTGATGGCGAATGGCTCTATCCTCATTGTCGGTGGGGAGATTGGCCAGAATGCAGCAGAACAGCCAACTCTAGAGATCCTGCCACCAACTGGTGTAGCTGACGGATCAACCTATAGCGGCTACTCCAACACCACCAAGTATCTCGACTTCCTCGACCGTACTGCGCCTTTCAATCTCTATCCTTGGTGCCAAGTTGTTCCCTCCGGTATTCTGATGGTCTACTACAACGAGGCTCGCATCGTTGATGAAGTTAACTTCGATACTATCAAGACTTTACCAAATCTTCCTGGTGCTGTCAACGACCCAACTGGAGGGCGATCGTACCAACTCCAGGGCGCTACAGTCAGCTTACCCCAATACGCTCCTTTCACAGATCCTCTTGGCGTCCTGGCCTGTGGTGGATCGACAGAGAACGGCGGTCACGCGATCGACAACTGTGTCTCGATGCAACCCGAAGCCAACAATCCCGAATGGTTGATTGAGCGCATGGTACGAACCCCCTCCTCATATTGCATTTACACTAACAACCCATCCAGCCTTCTCGTCGCGTAATGCCATGCATGGCAGGCCTCCCTGACGGAACATTCGTCATCCTCGGCGGTGGCCAGCACGGCGTGGCGGGCTTTGGTCTCGCAGGCGCACCAAACTACAACGCCGTCCTCTACGACCCTACGAAACCCGCTCACCAGCGCATGAGCGTCATGGACAATACCACAGTCGCACGCATGTACCACTCGGAAGCCATCGTCCTCCTCGATGGCCGTGTCATGGTTTCCGGTTCTGACCCTTCTGGTCAATTCCCCTCCCCAGACGACAACTTCCCCGAGGAATACCGCGTGGAAGTCTTCTCTCCTCCCTACCTCCTTTCCGGTCTCGCGCGCCCTACTTTCAGTATCGCGAATAAGGACTGGGGATATGGCGATACTGTCACTTTCACCTCATCAACTGGAAATTCAAAGGTCTCCCTCCTAGGCTCCGTATCCTCGACTCACGGTAACAACATGGGACAACGAACTATGTTCCCTGCTGTAAGTTGCGCAGGCACAAGTTGCACCGTTACAGCCCCACCAAATGCACATGCTTGTCCACCAGGTTGGTACATGATGTTTGTGCTGGACGGTCCGACACCTAGTATTGGGCAATTCGTCAGGATTGGTGGCGATCCTGGGAATCTTGGGAATTGGCCGGATTTGCCTGGGTTTCCGCTTCCTGGGACTGGGCCAGTTGAACCATGAAGTGTGGATGAGTAATTTTTGATTATAGTTTTCCTTCGGTTATTATATATATTTTTCTTGCATATATATTTGCGTGGGTGCTTTGAATGGATATGAGTAATTTTGGGGTTTGGAGAGGGAAATGTGGCATGTTAGCTGCTACCCTTGAATATACTAAGATGTGCTATTCGGCAATCTACAATAAATACACATTCTCTTCATCATCACCTCTCTGTGTTATGTATATCTCTAATGCCACAATCATCCCTGCTCGACAAGCGTGTTGCTTTGTTGAAAGCTGATGTCAGCCGACACAAGATCAACGGCGTGAGAAGAGCCTCAGACTTGCTCATGCATTGGTACATACAGACACAAAACCATGATATTAGTCGTGCCGTCTAATCAACCTCTACTTACAACGTGGATTATCATAGCATTTCATTTATACAACCTCCGATATTTCTGCTGTCGAATTCTAGTTTACCGTCTGATATTATTGATTTCTTTCATTCACCACTGTAGAACACATACCCCCGTCATTGCAAACCCATCTTCTAGTGCAATTCATCGGGTTTAGGTCTTCCTCTGCTCTCCACGGCCGATAACTTTTGTTAGGGTGGATGTTTGTGTTCGTTGTTCAATAAAAGCTGAGAGAGATTAAGGGTTTATATAGGGCCCTTCAGATCTATACGTCATGCTCCCGTGATAGTAGCAACTGTAGAGTCTGCCGGACTGGTGCAACTGCGATCCCTCTCATATTTTAGCCTAAATTAAATTGTAATGCCCTTCTCAAACCAAGATTTTGAGGTTGGGCGTGTCTACATCCTGCTGCTTGCACGAAAATGAACGTGCAAAGCGACGACAAATTGTTAGTTCTCAAAAACAAAGTACAATGGTTCCGAGGGCGTGAATCTTCCTTCTAGAATGCTAATATTTGTGAAACCGTAGCAAGTTGTAAAAAGTTGAACTCTTTGTTCATAGCTAAGAATGTCTAATTAATCTCTCAACAGAGGGACCAGCCAAAGCCGTGAGTTAGATACCTGGGTAGATAAACTGCATTAGAAATTGTTTGTTTTATATCTACTTACTATCTCACCATGACGAATATCAAGGATGCCCTTGTAATTACTGTTTTCAAGGCTAAAATTATGTGGCAAATCACCGTTTAAGAAGTATGTCGAACTCACCCTCGTACATCAATTTTTCGAGCCTGGAGGCAGTTGACACGATTCACCAGTGCAAAATATAGTATCTATGTTATGGAACTCTTCTAGTGAGACAAAGGACAGCGAAGAGAGAATTGACAACAAAAGGCCAGGTTTCAAATCAAGAGCAGTAAAACCCATAAATAGTGTAAGGAACTCTGGGGGTGATGTGAGTTGATTGGGGATTTGTCTGTTTCTGGTAGGTGTAAGTGATAGAATCTACCTCTCATCATTTATTGCGGATTTTCTAGTGAACTTCCTGACACAATGCAGCAAAAGTGTTGACTCTGCAGAGTTGCCGGCTGTGCCCCAGTAAACCAGTTAAGGCCAGACTATTAAGTTTCCATCATATAGACGAACTATTGTCGATGAACCAGTGGATGTCTGCGGTGTTCCATGCGCTGTACTGTACATAGTTGTTGAATATTAGCAGAGATGGGGTCTCGTTATTGCATGGAAGCATCGATACTGGTCAAGGATTGTGCTGGATGAGTGAAGTGTTTATGACAATCCCTATTGTCCTTCCTATACATGCTGAAAGAGAGGTGGAATATTACAAAGTTCGAGGGCTAGCCAGCCCATGACCAAGACGGAAAATCCGATCGTCGTTGTTCATACTAGAACTGTGACCTATTCTGTCCCCAAGAAGAATGAGCATGGTACCATGATAAACTAAGTAAGTCCATTTTATCTAGTTCAATCCGTATCTCAGGTTCTGGTGGTACTTAGAATGGATTTCCCTAGATTGATCGAAAGCAGAAGTTTACGCCATCGGGAACTTAAATTAATAATTGATCAGCTTGATTTTGCGGTCCATAGGTTGTTGCTAGCCTAAAGAGCGCCCCTTCCCTTTTCCACAAGGAGTCTCGGGAATTCTTACGGCCTATCTCTTCAGACGTCATTAGAAATGTCAGCAAAGGCATAGAGTGAATCTGCTCAAAATGCCAGGTTACGAGCCGAGTAATGTTCTATGTGGTGTAAAAAGCACCGAGTAATGGACCCCCAAGGTCGTTCGTTGGTGTTGCTGTCGACTGCTAGTGCTCATCTGCTTATCAAAGAATACTAGAAGATGTCGGGAGAAATTGAATCCACCTCCAGCTGCATGGAACACGCTTTGTGCACTCATCGGCTGCCGTAGAATATGAGATTTTCGTCTTTGGCGGCCGACGAGCACTTAACATTTATTTTCACGAAAGCTTAATACCTTTTGAATTCCCTATGACATCCTTCTAGCATAGAGGAAGTCGACCAACTCTACCAAGTATACCGGGTGAACGCTTGTTCAGCTTAGATATTAGAGAATGGCGATTAGCTAATTACAGCTTTGCGACGGGTCACGAAGCACAACCTTACGGGAAAGAATTTTAACGACAACAGCGGTAGCAACAAGAACGAAAGTTAATCGCACAGGTAATGTACCACTCACTCTCGCCAAATAGCGGACAGCCTTTCTCCCTCTCTTACCAAGAGTTTGTGCATCGAAAAAGTCACGTGGTCGCCATTAAGAATCAATTCAATATTGGCCTTCGACAATTACGCAAGGGTCCTCTGCCTTTTATTCCCCTCACAGAAACTCTTCAAACTACTCCTCTAACGAACAATTTGGCATTATCCTAATGACTTCGCTACACCTACTTCGGAAGAATTGCTTGTTCGGAGCTAAGCGAGGATGCTCTCAACTTTGCCAAGTCTAGGTTAATCAACAACAATGGGCATTTATAAAACGTCTCCACTTAAATCGGTACATGAGTCAATAAGGTCTGCCAGCTCTCTATCTCTTGGTGGGGCTACCTTGTGGGTAGAGCTTCCTCTTTAGACACATTTCAATGCATGCCTAGCCTACAAAAATAGTTCGCAAAAGTTTTGGGTTTTGGGGGTAATCCACTTTCTTTCTTATCTAAACTGCAGCCTCCACTTGCAATTCTTACTTGAGAGTGGCAACTGTCTGCGGCAGCCAAGTGGATTTCTCGCACATTTGATGCCCAATAATGGAGGAACGTGAGTATTGCTATCTGATCTGTTCACCGCTCGGCATACCTGCCTTGCTTCAATCATCCACACAAACTCGTTGAATTTAAATTTCATCTTTTATACACTCAAAACATTTCGACGACACTTTATTTCTTTTCTTTGAGGGTCCTTCATTGATATCTTCATTCGTTATTGCCATAATGTTCTCTCCAATTAGTAGAATACCCAAATATGTTCAAGCTGCGACTTTGATCTCGATAGGAGGGCTGCTATTCGGGTATGTCATTCTCAACCAACATTTAGCATAATGACTTGCTTACACAGCGCGTTATACCAGGCTTGATACAGGTACAATAGGGCCACTCACAACGATGCCGCAGTATTACGAATCTTTCGGGCATATATCCTCGACAATTCATGGCCTCGTTGTATCCACCATTCTTATCACGGCATCAATATCATCCTTTTTTGGTGGACATGTTGCAAACTCGTTGGGTCGACTGAGGGGCGTTGCTATTGGGTCAGCAATATTTGGTGCAGGTGCTGCGATTGAGGGAGGTAGTGTCAAATTGGGTATGCTTATTACCGGTCGGGCTATCAAAGGCATTGGAGAAGGTACCTTCTTAAGTACAAGCATTGTGTTGGTTTCCCCCTCGATCTCTCAAATACTTGATTCCAAAGAAAACACAGGTACATCACTGAGATATCTCCGCCGCAATACCGAGGTACACTAGCCTCCATTCCCCAGCTATTCACGACTGTTGGACTATGCGCGGGATACTTCATATGTTATGGCACCGTCAATATTTCTTCCTCCATTTCCTGGAGACTCCCATTCTTGCTTCAAGCCGGAATCTCGTTTCTATTCTCGACCTCGACGCTTCTTCTCCTTCCGGAAAGCCCACGGTGGCTCAGTAGTCATGGTAGAAAGCAACAAGCACTAGCGGCATGGAATAGTCTGCAGATCGCCACAGCAGAACGAGAGAAGGAAGATGAAATTCCTAATGCCCAAGAGATGCAACCAGTCAAGACCAAAGATATACTTGGCGTATTCGGTAGAGATGTGTGGAAACAAACCTCACTGGGTGTATTCTTGATGAGCATGCAACAATTGACCGGCATCGACGGAATCCTATATTACGCACCTCTGCTATTCGCATCAGCTGGACTCAAGTCGAGTACTGCGTCCTTTCTAGCATCAGGAATCTCAGGGCTGCTTATTCTTTTGGTCACAATCCCGGCTTTCCTTCTCGCCGATAAATGGGGACGTAAAACCGCTAGCATGCTTGGCGGGTTTTTTCAAATGGGTTTACTGTTCTTGATTGGCTCTTTGTATGCCACGGGTGCCGTTCACGAGGAGCATGGTGTTGCTAGATGGGTGGTCATTATCTCGATATTTGCATTTGCGGTAGTATTTAGCGGGACATGGGGAGTGAGCTTTAGGGTTTATATCAGCGAGATTCAGCCACCGAAGACAAGAGCTGGCGCAACGAGTCTGTCTTTAAGCGCAAATTGGGTATGTTCAACATTACATATATCTCTCCTTCGGTGTTACACTGATAAAGAAAAGGTTATGAATTGGATCGTGGCTTTTACTACCCCTATCTTCCTCGCTCACTCATCCTTCGGTGTTTACTTTCTATGGGGTAGCTTCGCTTTGATCACAGTGGTTGTCTGTGCCCTATTCATGCCAGAGACACGAGGGAAGAGTTTGGAGGAGATTGATGCGTCCTTCAAGCATACAGGTCATGATGTCGAGAAGATCGACACACCTCTCGTCTCCTCTTCGACCTCGGTGAAGCCAAACACAGTCATTTGCGCCAAAGAGGCCGGGATTTCATAAGACATATGAGTAAGAAGATATAGACATAACACGATGAGGAGTCAGGTTTAACTTGGGTAATAGATTTGGTGTTTTCTTATGTTCATTCATGGATTATCTCAGGGCGATAGGAGTTACAAGAATAGACTTAGGCTTAGACTTAGACTTGGATATCCCATAATCATATAATGTTAAACACAGACCAATACTCTATAGTCACAAGGTAGTTTTGAAGGACTTTGTATAGCCAAGAGTGATTTAGCCGCCGAAAAGGGGAAGTTACACAAGCGAGAATCGCACATTCAGGCTTCTTCGTAGTGTGTGGGTTTGAAAGTTGTACAACTACTAATAATCCAGGGGAGTCGTTCAGATACTTACCGGAGCTCGAACCTTGCAATGTTTTGGTAGGCGCATAGGTGGGAAGGGCCTTTGAGAGCCTTATGCAGGAGTCAGAATTTGGTTTCTGGGGTAGGGTAAAGAGAGTATTTCTCAAGAAACATTTAAAAGGGACTGCCCTCTATAA
>MU251723.1:0-37209 GCA_019669835.1 Amylocarpus encephaloides
TTAAGGAATAGGAACCCTCATGGGGGCTGGAGTCTTGAGCAGCTGAAAGAGGCACTAGTTGATATTTAGGAGAATGAGATCACAGTAGAGGATTTTAATAAGTATATTGATTCTATGCCTCAAAGAATTTAGAAGGTCATTCATAGAAAAGGGGCTCAAACCCTGTATTAAAGCAGCATTAGAGTATCACTATAAATGGCATAGTTTTATGGCAGAATCCCCCCTGTCATTGCATTAATTTTGAAAACTCCCTTCCGTACTTGATAAGTAAGCGGTCCAGACAAGTGAGTGGTCCAGGAACCCCTGCCACCACACCTTGTTCTACACTTTGGACCAATACAACTTAATAACCAACCATTCCAATGTCTAATACAGAAGGTCGAATTACACTAGCCCTTCAGGCCTATCGCCAGAACCGTTTTTCAAGTTTACGAGCTGCTGCACGCACATACGATGCCCCATATACGACCGTACGCCACCTAATCCTGTAGTATCTATACGAGCCTCACGCATGTGTAGTATATGTAGATCATTAGAACACACTACAAGGACGTGTCTAGAGCGCTAATAGATTAATTAATCGAATTAGGAAGTTAGTATCTAATGTGGTTGATTTCTAATTAAATAATAAGTACAAGGGTAGTGGGGTTCCTGGACCACTCACTTGTCTGGACCGCTTACTTATCAAGTACGTTAATGACTAAGCCAAAATTTTCGTACTCGAGTTACATCGATAAGGATCACGTGATCTGGCGTTGTTACCGGAACTTTGAAACTAATGAAATTCGCTTGATCAACAACAGAACATCAAAAGCGAAGCCACCATATAATACTACACGTGCATACAAGGTCTCATTAACTTGTAGAACCTGCGCTTTCCTTTCACCGAGCACTATGTCGTCACTTTATAACCTCGAACCTCAGCCCACCGGCTCATGCATCCTCCACACGACGTCTGGCGATATCTCCCTCGAGCTATGGGCGCAACAAGTCCCATTGACGTGTCGCAACTTCCTGCAACTCTGCCTCGATGGCTACTACGATAACACAATATTCCATCGACTCGTTCCCGGCTTTATTCTGCAAGGTGGCGACCCTACAGGCACGGGCAATGGAGGAGAGAGCATTTACGATGGGGGCGCATTCTCGGAGGCTCGAGAATTGGGCGGGATATGGCCGATGGAACAGCGGGAGGGCAAGAATACGGGGGATAGGGGCGTAGGGTTCAAGGATGAGTGGCATAGCAGGATCAAGTACAATCGAAGGGGGCTTCTGGGAATGGCGAATGATGGGACACCTAATTCGAATGGCAGTCAGTTCTTTCTGACGTTGGGGAATACGCCAGAGATCCAGGGGAAGAACACGCTATTTGGGAGAGTCGAGGGCGAAACAATTTACAATGTCGCAAGGATGGGAGAGGCGGATGTTGGCGAGGGGGATCGACCCACATATCCTACGAAGGTCACAAGTGTGGAGATTCTAGTCAATCCATTCAAGGATATGGTAAAGAGGACGAAGGTAGCACCTATACCACAAAAGGAGAAGGGGAAGACCGCAGGGAAGAAAAAGAAGAGGAAAGCGGGAAAGCAATTGCTGAGCTTTGGCGACGATGAAGGAGACGAGGAGATAGAGGCACCTATTGTTAAGAAAACAAAATTCGACTCAAGAATTGTGATGGAGGATGAATCGGCTCCTCCAATACTCAAACCGAAGGCATCAAAAGAGGTCCGGAAAAAGGCCGCAAGGCCGGTATCTGCTAGGTCTTCTCCAGAACCAGCGCCTCCCCCCACTTCTCGCCCTAATCGGACAGCGAAAGTGGAGAGTAGAGATATTTCTTCTTCGCCTGAGCCAGTGGAAAAGGTTTCGACACTCTTGGATCGGACGAATGCGCAAATCGCGGAACTAAAAGCTTCTATGAAACGGAATGTTCAGGTAGCTCCGGTCAAGGAAAAGAAGAAATCCGCGCTGGAAGAGATGATACCTAAAACATCAGTACGAGGAAGAAAGAGACATCCTGTTGGTAATGGCCCATCTAATGGAGATCAAAAGTCTTTAGATATTTTGAATACGTTTCGATTGAAATTGGACGCCGCGCCTCCAGAGAAAGAAGTTCCGAAAGTCGAACAAACTCCTGCAGCGGATGACAACAAAGACATTGCAGTAGAAGGCGATGAAGAAGCGGCTCTTTGTGATCTTCACTTCATTGCTGGATGTGAATCGTGTAAGAAATGGGATGCTCAGAATGAAGCCGATCAGGAAGAGGAAGGCGATGAAAACTGGATGTCTCACGCATTATCATTCAAAGAAGATAAGCTCGGCAAGGATTTGAGCTATCGGAAGAAGGCAGAAGAAGAATTGGTGGTTATTGATCCTCGAGAGAAAACTCGAACTTTGAAGGAAGAGAAGAAAGCACAGCGAGAAGCAAAGAGTGGAAACTCTGGGAGGGAGTGGGATCAGGCTCGGAATGACAAGCTGGCTAGATCCTCTGCACTGGCGGGGAGAGGTGCACGATAATAGGAGAGAGGATTGAGATATATCTCATGTCATTCTTCCTCTCGATTGCCCCTCGAATGCCTCTTGTGAAACTTGCTAAATAGTGGTCCTGATATCCACGAAGCGGATGCTACTTATGCTGGTTTGGCAAGGCAATTCATCGCCTTACACGTAGATAGTATAAAACCTCAAAAGTCAATCGTGAGGCTTATGTTTCAGCCTTATGTTAGAGTTAATTTCATTGGTCGAGAAGCCCGCAAGGCTCGCTAGGAGTGACAGGCAATTCAGCAAGATATTTCAACAATATCACTGCACCACATGCGATACACGAGTCTCAGCTTCATGATATATGATCAGCCCCCAGGGCACGCAAATAACCATCCGATTTCCAAGAGGGCAACACATCCTTACGAAGTCACAGTCATCCAGCGTCTCATACTGCAGCCTCCCGAACTCTCCGCATTGGTTGATATTCATCACCCACCACGCTTTCACCAACAGGTCTCAAGTAGCCAGCTACTTAGAACAATAGAAACATCTTTTGAAGCTACCACTGCGGTTCGCATACGTTCCACCGATCTCCCTCATATACCTGTGCGCTTCTACCGTTCTGCGCAACCAGACCCATCCGCGGCCGCCTGCAACTCATCTTCGATCTCCACGAGTGCGCACACACGCTTTCCGCGACCGAGTTCCGCAACAACTTACTCACACGGGACTCTACATCAGTGCGAGTCGTTTTGGGCGCGCTTGGTGGTGAATTCCTCAGTGCGAGCGAGAAGGCCGTGGCGAGCCTCGAATTGCGTGTGGTATTTCGAAGCACGTTCGCGACCAAGGACCAGGTTGAGGATAGGTCCTGTCCACAACTATACTTTCATCGTCAAGAGCGAGATCTCAAGTCATGCCTCCTACGAACACGAACACGAAAAAGCGTCCAGCGCCTGGCTCATCGCCAACGATGCAAGGCGCCCAACTACCTCCGACATGCTCTGCACCTGCCCAGAAGCAAATGTCAAATTCGGAATATCCCCGCTATAACCAAACCCCCGAAAATGCCATCTTCCAGGACCCGTCGATGTACAATCTGAGTACTTATGGAAGCAATGTGGCCCCGCAAGGACAGTACGATCTCTCCAGCCAGGTCCAGTCAAATCCATTGCAATTAGCACGTAGGCCAATCAATCATCAGTTGGTGCCGACCGGACAACGATTTGATAACACTGCAGATCCTTGGGGACAATTTGCCGACGATAGTATGCCGGACGGTCAAGACGGGAACAACAGACTGTCAGAGGCGGATAACATTGAGTTACTAGAGGAGAAGGCTGCTGTGGCCAAGAGAGATGCACAATCGAAGCGGAAACAAATCCCGCCCTTTGTACAGAAGTTAAGCAGGTAAGCGTTCATGGATCATTTGTACTGCTCTTTAAAGGGATGACTGCTAATGGAGTTGGGGCATAGTTTTTTGGACGGGGCGAAGAATACCGATTTGATAAGATGGTCCGATCGAGGAGATTCGTTTGTCGTGTTGGACGAAGACGAGTTTGCGAAGACACTGATACCCGAACTCTTCAAACACAACAATTACGCGTCTTTTGTCCGACAGTTGAACATGTACGGCTTTCACAAACGCGTGGGACTATCCGACAATTCAATGAAAGCGAGCGAGAGAAAGAACAAGAGCCCCAGCGAGTATTACAATCCATACTTCAAGCGCGGCCACCCAAATCTTCTGTGGCTCATCAACAAACCGAAGGGCGGGACGTCGAAGGGCAACAAGGGGAACAAAAAACCTAAAGAGGAGCTCGATGTTGACAGCGATGATGATGGCAGAGATGGGGTGGAAGAGATATATCGAGATACTATGCCCGGAAACTCTCGAGCGATATCTCAGGCGCCTGAGGCTGGACCGCTTCAGACAAGAGAACTCGCCGTTGTACAACACCAACTTGCGGAGATCCAAAAGCAGCAAGGCGCGATCACCAATGCTTTGACTCGATTACGGAAAGACCATACCCAACTCTTTCAGCAATCACTGAATTTCCAAAACCTACACGACCGACACGAAAATTCCATCAATGCCATTCTCACCTTTCTAGCGACTGTGTACAATAGAAGTTTAGACGGGAACAGCCCTCAAAACTTTGCTCAAATGTTTGCTAATGGAATACCGCACGACCAACACAACCAAGGCAATGTTGTCGAACTTGGAGAGCCTGCGAGGGTCCCGCAAACACCAGCAAACATGAGTTCCCAGAGGCGACATCAACGCCTTCTCATGGCACCACCCTCGAAAGGTCGAGTGGAAACACCTTCTCTAGCAGCAACTCCACAAGCTCAGAACTATCCTACTTCAAGATCTGGGACTGTGGAAGAGCTGTTTGATGCTTCCCCTCCAGATACGTCCGATGTGAAGACCGAACAGGATCAGCAGCAGCAGCAGCAGCCCGATATGATGCTGAATATCATCAATAGTACTAATGCTCAGAATGGTGCGAATGCAAGTGCTATGGAATTCCCTGAAATGCTCTCCCATTATGAGAATGCCAATGGACAGTCGCCGCTAACCTCGGAACAACGAAACACGGTTCTCAACATGATCGCAAATAGTTCATCGGCTCCTGGTACCAACAATGCTCTCGTTAGTCCTACACCGCCTGAGCCTCCTAATATGGATGATATTGAGTACGCTTCTGCGGACATTGACCGACTCCTTCAAGCGCACAGTGCAAATGGAGATCGCCTCAATAATGTTTTGCAACCTCCACTCGATCCACCAGGAAATGTCCCACCTATAGATTACAATTCCTTCTTGAATGGACTGGACACGAATGATGCGATGAATAATAACCTCGATCTTGATCAATACCTGAACACCGGGGCGTTTTACAATGGCAATGATCAGACGACTAGCGATTTCAATTTCGATGATTTTGGAGACACGACTGGCGTGGGCGATAGCCATTTCGATCTTGGGATGGATGGCACGAATGATGGTGGTCGACCTAACGACAATGGCAACAGCAGTAATTCTGGCATGCTAGATAATGACATGGATGATGCGACGGGTAATCCTATGCGCAGTCCAAGTAAAAAGAGGCGTAGAAAATGATCTAGGGCTGCGTGGGACATAGGGTTATGGGTTAGAAAAGGCGTTTACTGATTCATTGTTTGAGGCTGCAATGTGCCTATGGATGCTTTTAAGCGATTTGGCGAAGGGGGTCTTCATGATGCGATGAATTACCGAGGACAAAGTGCCGGACTTGAGAATAATGGGCGGTTTTACATCTTCGGAGTTTGTTTGCTTAAGTAGAATTCCGTTGAGTCGGATGGATATACTCAGCATTGAAATGCGGTTTACAGATGGGGCAAGACAGGTGATGTGATGGATTCCCAAAATATTGTACCTACCTGACGTGGGTTCAGGAATTTCGCCGAGAAGTATTTCGCATCTAGACCCATCCCAAACAATATATTGCTAGCAAATTTTGGTACGGTATCCCAATAGAAAACGTTGTGATTAACCATATATCCTGTGGTTGATCCAAAAGTTATTCTGATGTGGTGAGTACAGTATGAAGTTATCTTTCCTTTGTTTACAGCTAGCAACCACGAAATGATTGCTTCAACAATCAAGTTTGGCAGGAACGGCTCACATTGCCGACGCAGATCTCCTTACTTCATTCGACATACTCACACTTCAACAATACATTACATTACATTACAATTTTGACTTATCATTACCCAAACGAGGATTGATTCAAGTGAGGGTTGATTTAAGCGAGGCTTGCCATTTTGCTCCGTTGCTACGATATCGCAACTTCTCTGATCAACCATAACAACGACGGCCGTCATTCATTGCTGCAATACCTCACACGACGCAATAATCTTGCACTCTAGACGACCTCATCCCTCGAGCCTAAGAAGTTCCACAGACTGCATCTCCTGCCGCGGAGCACGTCACGAAGCGGAAGCTCGACGGCCCTCCTCTATGGATGACTGAGGTGGTGGAGCTGAACAAGCATCGCAGGTCTGTTTTCCTTGATGACATGAGGATGTTTCATGGAGATAGCTCAGGTGCGGCCCCCGGTTTGGAAATGCCGCGAGGAATGTCGACGAGTACTGCTTTATTACGAGAGGACATGGGGGTGGAGATGGAGATGGAGATGCATGGCGAGGGCGATGGCGATATCTACGACGACGACTCTAATAATTCTATCGACACCTGTCATGAGGCGGGCGGTAAAATGGAGACATGCTCCGCGCTTACGACAGAAAAAGAACGTGCTATCGTTATGGAAGCGGACATAAAAATCGAGCAGATACTACAAGAGCAAGACGACTTTTTCGACTGGACAATCTTGGGTATTGGAGCTTCAGATCCTGAGCGTGCGACAGCATTGAGAGGGCTTCAAACCGTGGCGAATGGACGGGCACCGATCTATCTTCACAAACAGGACACACCGCACAAGAGGAGGGTTCTGAAGATCAAGTTTACGAGGGATGGGGAAGAGAGAAGAATCTGGACTTTTGATCAGCAACTCAAGAAGTCGTTTATTAGTGGAGCGAACCGGTATGCTATTGCTCGTCGCTTTCTGAAGAGATGTCCGGACGAGGAAGAAGAAACGAGTGGCAGTGCCGAAGAGACCTCAACACCACCTCCCAGCAAGCGATGTCGCGTTGTGCCTCCTCGGATTGAGGACAAGTTGATTGCAAGCCTTAATAAGCCGACCGATGAGAAAAGTGACAGCGAAGGGGCTAACGAAGAGACTATCGACACTCCGCGTCTAACTCCAGCATGGGCGCTCCGATTTCTCAGCTCTCCTCCATTACAAGCTAATAAAAAGTCGGTTCATTGGGTGGATGATCCTGTGGACAAGACGAAAGTCGATCAAAAGAATAGTGTCAGACCCCTCAAAGGTCGACGATTTTCTCTCCCACGTAATGTGTGTTTGTATACAGAAGCCAAAGGCAAGCTGATACAAACCCCTACCTCCATGGCAGACGAGTTAATTATCACCCAAGAAAATCGTTCTCGTTGTTGCCTCTTGCCTCCCATGCTTCCAACTGCAAAGTTACCTGCGAAAAGAAAGAGAAGAGACTCGGGCTATGAGGGAATTGCGAATACGATGGACATCAATCATGATATCGTCCCTAGCTCATACCTCGCACGCACTACACGAGCTTCTGCTCCTCCTCCAGGCAAGAGATCATCCATCACATCACCTATCTCAGTTGCTACGACTTCAAGAGCCATCACATTACCTACCAGCCCAACGAAAAATCGATTGGAACTTCCTATTTTCACCATTCCAAAAAATAGGTGCAGTCAACGACCTTCCCCTTCACGAGATTATGGAAGGGTCTATGAGGCATTTGCTGATGGACAGGCGTCGGACTTCCTCAAGCAGCCGACGCCTCCTAACACGAAAAATGTCGATAAATATCTAGAGATGCTGCGTAACCGGAATAGAAAAGCATCAAGCGAGCGTCGGTGGAAATAATGTGTTGGTGATGTGATGGAGTCTGTTTGGGTCATGAGCAGCGAACATCCTAGAGATCAAGAGGGGAGATGAATGAATACCGAGACTGGAGATCATGATTGTATGAGTATTGGTAAAAGAGGATGTGTCATGAGGGTATAGGGGCATGAAAATTTTATTACACACGAGATAGAGAGCCTGTGGGCGTGACTTATTATGGATGGATCGATAGGATTTGGAAACAGACGCTTCAATAGTGATAGTGAGCTAACATCCTTGCATCGAAGTGACAGTCAATCCTCCCCCCGCCTCGGATTGCACACTCAGACCTTGCAAGAATGGCGAGTCCTTCGAGTATGTATACAAGCTCCTCCCAATCGATTGGAAGGATCAAGATTCTTTGGACAGATTGCAAGATCTGCGAGTCCATGTCCTTCAACGATAACTGTATGACGGGAGCCGTCTCGGAGCATACGATAGTCAAACCTTAGCAGCATGAGTTTTTCCTCTCCACTTAAGCCTAGAGTTTGGAGGAATGATCCAAAAGGGCGATGAGCTCGGATTATAAGTGCATGTGGATTTGTTCCGTGGGGACAATTTGAGAACTGCACTTCAAACTCGCTTATATTCTCGCCTCTCAGGGGCGCGGGCATCGTGGAATTCTCCATCCGATGTGGTGGGAAAGCTAGGATGTTTCTTCATCTGAATCATCCCTCCTCCCCGCCCGCGAGTTCCACAAAACCCATATCCTGCCTCTTAGGGTTGGGACACCCATCCACAGCTCAATGGAGGCCGAACCACCTGAGAAATCTTCTCCTTCTACTACGTCCTCCTTCTCCTGTCTTGACCTTGATAGGACCCCCAGGAGAACGGCTGTTACGACGAAGGGATATGATATTGACTCGTCAGATCATAGTGTATAGTTGCATGAGGTTGTTGGTTGGCGCTAGGAATAGGACGGGGTCTTTTGTCCTTTCTTAAGCGACCGGATGATAGAATATGCATGATTTTAATCCCATGCCGGGCTATCTGTCATATGTGCATGATGTTAGTAGCTGACACGAAGAATAGTCTACAAGGGCATGGAATAAGAGGAGGGTCTGACGAACGTTCACAAGGCGGATGCCCTTTTCACCTTGTGCTTTACGTTGGAAGTACATCACGTGTCTCAAGCACATCCTTCAGTCAAACAACGTAACCATTTCAATTCAAGCCAGGACGGATGCACGGGAAGAACATAGGTGATAGAGTACAAAGAAGAAAATGCCACCCAAGCCCCAACACCAGGCCCGGTCGAGTCTCCCATCCCCAACTCCCAACTCATCACATTCGATAACGCCGACATCCTATTTTTATCAAGCGTGGCCGCTCAGCTCGCATGATCCGCAAGATCCATATCGCCCGATCCTCTGTGGTACCTTCTGTCATTCCGCGTGGCGACCCTCAACCGAGGGCCAACCGAGTCAGAAGTCGAATGTGCGGACGAAGAGGGAAAACGTCGAGATATGCGGCACAAGCAGCCCTCACAAGAAACACATAGGTCGGCCGTCATCCACTGGGGCAGCCTAATACGCAAAAGTAATCACCAAGTCAATCTGAAAGTACGGGACGCAACAAAAGGTCTCGTGACGGTTTCCTCAAAATCGTTCGTCTCGTAGGTAGAAGGTTGGAAGACCCGACCGTTTATCATGTATGTATATAGGTTGCAACCACATAGAGTTGGCGGGGTCTGGTAACGCAGCGAAGGGTGATTACCGCACCCAATTAATTAGTCAAATCGAGCTTCCGTATCCATCCGGATCCAGTCCAGTTCCGCCTCCTTCTGTATGATGTATTCTCATGAATCCACGTCTCCTCCTCAAGTATCCAGTATACCCTGAACCACGCCAATGGTGTATGATATTGTCGTTGTAAAGGGGGAGGGTCATGGCAGCATAAGTCGTGATGGTTGCCCAATCGCTATAAGATTTTGGTGCCACAAATGGTATCCTATTCGTTCAAACTCTCGCGCTGGTTTTTTGTGATCGTTTTTCGTTATCGAGCCACGGTAAGGGGGTTATTAAACTCGATATAGATTGCTTTTGATGGGAATCGAAATCCAGATGAAAGCAAATTCGTCCATTCGTCCGGGTCCTTCCCAGTAGAGAATGTGCAGCCGCACATCCATATGTACTAACGCCTGTAATCGTAGCGAGGGTGTGTCCACGCGTGGTCCGCAACGAGGTTGCGCCCAGGGACGTGGTAATTACAATAAGCAAAACATGCGCGAAACAGAATAATAGACAAGACTCCGCGTATGAGGGTCTAAATGCACGCTCAGCAATGGGGTCCCAAGTCGACGGATAGGTCCCGGTATCGATGATGTCGTACGTATGTAGCAGATGCGAGTGGCAGTGTGCGTATGCCCGCTCGCATGAAATCTCTCTTGTGGTCTCGTCGCTTCGTAGCCTCTCCTCATACCCGTATGAGGGAGAGAGCTTTAGTGGTATCGACCGTTTGTATTTCGATCCGAGGAATCTTGCGCACCGTTACCATCCCAATCCCTCTCGATGCTGTTCAGATCAAGCTCACCGCTCCCTTGATTACGATGTCCATTCTGACGAGGTCGGGAGAAGCCCGAACCCCACTCGCTGGCGGGGCCACGGGGTTGTCGTTCTGGGACTGCGGAGGCTCCGTTTCGAGGGTTCTCCTCATAATTGTTGCCATTCACTGGGCGATGACTGCCAATGGGTCCAGCATTGATGGCATGGCTCTCCCTTTCCTGCCCGATGCGACCATTGGTGCGACCTGGCGGGCGGTCGAAGCCAATGGTCATGTTGTTGAGTCCGTTCACGAGGAAGGCATCGTCCCGGCCGTTCATCTGACCTCCCGCGGAGGTTGGAGTGAGGTTTGGGGTTCCCGAAGCTGCAGACGAATGACCGTAGTCAGCATACCGTGCAATGTTTTGGGAGGGGTTGTTCGAGTAGCTAGCCACGGACTGGGCAGGTGAGGGTGTGTACGAACGCAGGTCAGCGAATGATTTGGCCGCTCGTAGATTGTGAGCGGCATTCAGTCCCAAGCCTGGTGACGCTGGAATGTCCAAGAGACCGGAGCTCTGTCGGCCAAGGGTGTGCTGGTAATAGCCAGATTCGTTCTCACGAGCCACGGCAAAATCAATGGTGGCCGCGCGATTCAGCCCGCGGCGTTCGGTGTTGTAGTAATTCTGCGGCAGGGTCGCAACCGTAGTGCTGGTGGTGTTTTGTCTGGTCTTGAAGATTTGCACGTATCGACTGTCGCCAGCTCCCTCGGACTTGTGTTCGAGCCCCATGTGGTGAGACAGAACATGGACGACCTTGCGGTCCTCAGGAGAGACGGTGCTGGGGAACACGAGAATCTCCCGGTTCGAATCGTTCTTGAAGAGCGTGAGCTCACTGAAATAGCCCAGGGTAGCCGGGTCGTTCATGTCGACATCGGCCAAGGAAGCAGAGGTCGTGCTCGGGTTGGGACTGAACGTGGCGTAGTCGCTCCCTTTGGAGCGCAGTTGGACCGGCGATGGTGAGGCGGGAATATGATTCGAGTGGAGAGAGTTCATCGACGTCTGCGAATGGAGCGGAGGGGCCGTCGCACTTCCCAGAGGGCGATGCTGCTCCTCCAGCTGACCTCGCTTCTCCCTCTTGTCGCGCTCGATGCGTTCCCTCTCGGCAGCGGGCAACATCTTCTTGTATTCGACCCTCAATTTCCTGCCCTGCAAGTCCATGTGGTTCATGGCATCGATGACGGCGGAAGTCTCCTCCGGGGTGGTGAAGTTGGCGAACGCCAGTCCTCGAAAGACGCCGGCATCGAAGTGGTAGTTGAAGGCATATGGCAATGGCAGGTTCATCTCCGTCATGAGGGCCACCAGGGACTCCTTCTTCACGGCGAAGGGGATATTCTTGATGACAATGGCCGTCGGGATGAGCTCGTCGTGGTCGGGAGGGGGGGAGATTCGAGGATGATGGGGTTGCATATGGGACGGAGCGTATTGTCCGTTGAGCGGATGGCCGTTCATCTGATGATGCATGCCGACATTGGGCATTGGCGGTGGTTGCATTTGACTCGAGTCCAACCACGTCTGGGTGAGATGTTAGTTAGCATGATCATTCTTCAGCCCGTCCTCCATCCAACCGCTTACCTGAGGAAGGCCAGCTCTGCGGCTGGCAGACTTGACTCGTCCAGTGCCTCCCATGTTGCTGATCCCGCTGATCCCATTCATGCCACCGCCATTCATGTTGCCGGCCCCATAGTTCCAGGTCTGGTTGTCATAGGAGTAGGCATTGGGATGCGGCAGTGATGACGAGGGGATTCGGTCAAATCGAGGAACGCCTTCGAATCTGCCGCCCGAGTGATCCTCCTGCGCATAGTGACTCTGCTGCAGCGGACCAGCATAGCCTTCGAAATGTCTGGAGGGTTGTCGGTTCAAGCTATTGTTCAGACCGTGATATCGAGAAGTGCCGGGGGAGCGATTCGAGGGGAACTCCTGGTACATTTCCTGGTACTGTTGAGCCATGATGACGGGTTGTCGACGCTTCCAGGCTCGGTGGGGATGTGGCTGGGGGAGAGGGAGCTCTTGTTCAGGCTGGCTTGATCGCTGGCCGCTGGTATGTATGCAAGGAGCCGGCAGTGGCACGTCGAGATGGCTGGAAATGCCTGGCCTGGGATGGACGTAACGAGAACGGGAAGCTCGTGCAGGGAGAACGACTGCAAGAACAGCGTGAGGATGGTGGTGCGCAGACGCAGCAGCGGATCGTGAAGCGGCTGCGTGGAGCTCGAGGATGGTATTTTGACGAGGTGGGGAGCTCAAGTGCTCGCGTCGAGGGGAAAGAAAGGACGGTGGTGGTGGCGGTGGAGGATGTTGATGTTGTTGTTGTTGTTGTTCGGTACTTGGTGGTTGAGCTGGGGAGAACCTTTTTCTCGGTGGCTCGGGGGGCGGGCCCGACGGAGGCTAGAAGGGGGAAAGCGTGGTACGGTACGGTCTCTCGTCGTCGTACAGAGGGGAGGGAGGACTCGTCAAATGCGAAATCAAGCCCCCTTCGTCTCTGGAGAGGATTGGGGTACAGTCTGGGCACACTATTCGTGGAGCATCGGTCGTCGAGTCGAGGTTTGCGTCCGGTTGTGAGCTTCGCGGGCGTCGAGAAAGGGGTCTGTCGCTAGCAGAGGGGGCGAGAAGAGAAGCGAGAGAAGCGAGAAAGGGGAGAAGGGGGAGGAGGGGGAGAAAGGGAGGAAGGGCAGAAAACAGATGGGCGATGTCAAAAACAGCTTGTGCGTCCTCCGTATGGTGAACTGGGTGGTTTCCTTTTGAAAACGGCAGGGTGAGGAAACTTACTTACCTTAGCAAAAGCAGGCTAGCAGCGGGTCTAAAATGCTAACCCCCTTTTGGACAGTGACGGTGGGTCCTACTCCTAGCTCCTAGACTCCTAGACTCCTACTCCTAGTCTCGTAGTCTCGTAGACTCGTAGTCTCGTAGTCTCGTAGTCTTGTAGTCTCGTAGTCTCGTAGTCTTGTCGTCTCGTGGTCTCGTAGTCTCGTAGTCTCGTAGTCTCGTAGTCTCGTAGTCTTGTAGTCTCGTGGTCTCGTGGTCTCCTGGTCTCGAGTCAAGTCTCCCAGTCTCGTCTCCCAGTCCTGCTCCGTCGTCCTCAAAACACGCGAGAGGCAGTGGGTGGTTGTCATGTGAGCATTGAAAAGGGTGTAAATCGTGACTTGAGCTGATTTTAAGTGACGGTAAGGGAGTCTTGAGTGACTTGAAGAGGGTCTAAGGGACCTTCAGGGACTCCAGGTGGCTTTAAGTGACTGTAAGTGACTCTCGGTGTAAGCGACAGTAGCAGTAGTACCAGAGGTCACTTCTATGGCTTCCAGGGTCTCTATTGCAAGCCACCGTAGTAGTAGTACGAGAATAGCCGCACAAATAGCGGGATAGTACAAATGCATTCCGTGCAGAGGTCAGCTTCTCTCTGACGTACACCCCTATTCTCTTCTATGGATTCCATGGCCTCTATTGTAAGCTGCCGTAGTGGGCACAAATAGCTCCATGGCCTCTATTGTAAGCTACCGCAGCAGCAGTGCCAGAATAGGGGCACAAATAGCTCCATGGCCTTCATTGTAAACTACCGTAGCAGCAGCACCAGAAGAGGGGGTACACATAGCGGGAGAGTACAAATGCATTCCGCCTTCGGGCAACTTTGGTGCAAAGGTCTGATTCTCTTTGACTTTAAGTGAATTAATGGTTCACGCCTCCACCCATGCAATTTCCGTATGTTAAACCAGAGTCCAGGGTCCGCTCGCCGGCTCTTCATCTCCCCCTCCTCTCGTCTCGTCTCCGCTCGTCTCCTTCTCGTCCCCTAGGGGCTCGCATTAGGGCTCGCATGAGCATACGCTATGAAGCATAAGCTCTGGAGCTAGCCGACTCGTAGCCTATGACGAAAGAGCGAGCCAAGTCTCAGGTCCAGCCCAAGTTGCCCAACCTACGCAACCCAGCTTTTCCGGCTATGCTCCTTGCGGAGGATTGCATCATACGCATCATCAGAAGTATCAATGTATCATACAAAGTGCCTCGGTACCTCACCACGTACGAGTAAGGTTGGCAGCATCAGGCGTGCTGCGACACGTCGTGAGCAAAGGCGCAATTCCAGGAGAGTCGGTCAACGACCAAGAGAACACCGGCTCTTTGCGACTTTGGGTGGTGACGTGAGAGAATTGGGGGAGTGAGTTCTCCCCTCTCCTCCTCTCCCTGAGAATGGGTAGGAGTGAGTGAGAGTGGGTGAGTCCTTCCCTCTCCTCCTCTTCCTGAGAGTGGGTGAGTGTGTGAGAGTGTGTGAGTAGGCGTGAGAGAGAGTGAGTGAGAGAGTGTGAGTGTGAGAGTGTGTGAGTGTGAGAGAGCGTGAGTGTGAGTGTGAGAGAGTGTGAGTGTGAGAGAGTGTGAGTGTGAGTGTGAGTGAGTGGGGGAGAGTATGTGAGGAAGATTGTCCATGTTGACGCTTCCTGTGATAATCAGGGGAAACCGTAGGCGTACGCACACAACAACTTCCGGGCTGGTGGACGAGGCATCGATACAAACTCTTTCATCCTTCATCTGAAGTTCCTCCGCTGCGTCAAACATCCTGGTCCTCCATAGATCCACCCAAAGAGTCGCCGCGGAAAATCTTCGTCGCGTTCCCATAGCCACATTCTGCTTTCATCGCGGATGCAGTGGAAGCGCATGTCGAAAAAGGAGGAGGTCGACATCTGCAGCTAAGGATATACTTGGGCTTTATATGCTTCCTTCGCGAGCCTTCGACAGCTATACAATTCCTATTATTAATCTAAAGTGCAGCGGCACGAACATCGTCAACCACGACGTGTCGCTCTGCCATATGCCTTGAGATATGCGAGGTGATGCATCCTCGGGGATCTTGAGGTATAGTCGGCGTGGCTACTTGCTTGTTATATGGTCGGGAGGCCCAGCCTGAGGGGATGAGTCGTGAGTGAGAGATGATGGTTGGGGCAAGTATCCGTGGAATCACTGGAGTCACTGGAGTGAGCCAAAAGAAGTGATACGAGCTGATACGAGCCTCCAAAGTCCTGAGTCCTGAGTCCTGACTCCCGAGACGCCCCGTAATAAGAATCCGTGTGGATGATGGCTTTGCGGTCAGGGCCAGTCGCTTGGATGTGAAGTCGTCTAGAAGAAAGGAGGGAGCTGCGATATTGTACCACCAAGACCACGCTCTCGAATCGCAGAATGGTAACGTATTGACTGGTCCTACTCCTCTACTCCTACTCCTCAGCTCCTACTCCTCTGCTCCTTCACCTCCCTTTGGCTTGCAGGTACTAGGGGGAGGTGGCGGTAGGTGGCGGTTGGAGTCATTGCTGTACGAACCGTCGAGTGAAGATGACCAACCCGAGGTTAGGAACCACTGGCAACCAGATCATTGACGGGTCTTCATTACGTTCATCTCTTCTTCCGTCAGGTTAACCCGATGCTTCGCCTTTCGGTTCGCCCCGCCCGCCGCTCCTGACGATCAAACTGACAATCTTCGGCTGGACGCCAGGGGACTCGGTCACTCAGGGGAGTTCCCTCCGTATCTCCTATATCAAACGGTCATAATGTGAACATCGAGTTAGGACTGCTGCACGCAATAATGAGGAGAATAAGATGCTCGCATTATGTTCAAGGTGCCTCATTCTTTCTTGCCGCCTTCCGAGACAGTATCCAGAAGGACTGACATCTCGCTTACGGGTTAGTATCGTGAGGGTCATCAGGGGCCATCAGGGGATGAGGAATTTCGTAAATTTCTGTTGGCAGGATGCTCGCAGAGGATGCTTGCAGAACCTGACCTGCCATTCTGCAATGCTACTCGGCCATCCCATCCTCGTGCAGACGTTGCCTCCGTAGCTCCGTACGAGTTGTCATTGTCAGAGGCCTCGCTGCATTATCACAATCACTATACATACCGAGTACATCTGGTCAGTCAACCCATTTTCAGCCTTTCAGGATGCCCGTATCTGACTTCAAGACCGGACGTCTTTCAGGCCACAGGGAAGAGAGCCGCACTCTCCTTACTTCTTTCTCCTTTCTTCTTTCTTCTTTCTCCTTTCTTCTTTCTCCTTTCTCCTTTCTTCTTTCTCCTTTCTCCTTTCTCCTTCATGTCTCTAGACTTGCCAACGTCACATAACCTTCACAGTTCGACCAAGAGGCTGTGCGTCCATCATCTCCGTCCCGATTCGTTGGATCAAGAGCAGACCTCGTCCACACCTGGCCGTGCCGTGGCCGCAGAAACGGGGCCTGCTTTCACTTGGCCTCATCCATCCAACTCATTCGCCCATCACGATCGTCTCTCCATTGTTTCTTCCGGAAAGGAGTCCAGACAGCCATCAGCCTCGTGGGCTTGGGGAGAACTCAGTCATGTGATGGCCTATTCTGGTCTGGTCCGTTCAGTTGGTCAGGTTTCAACATGTCACCAAAATGACTTTGCATCCAACCTTCAAAGCGAGGAATCGGATGGCACACTTGGAGTGTTCCGGTTTCCTACTACATACTGGGGGGGATGGAACACAGTCCTGTGACTCCTGTCATATCGAGAAGCCACCGCCACCGTCTGAACTTCATGCGTTCTACGGTTCTACCACGCACAACGACAACTTCGAGGAAGACGACTCGGTCAATTTGGGCCCGGCAGAGAATTGCTACTTCGTCCCCCAGGCGAAACAAACCGCAAAACACAGATTGAAAACCGGGGTGCCTCCAATAGGGGTTATCTTCCGGCGTATAATCATACAAATCCACCCTTGACGCCACAGCCTGGGCGTGTGGTTTGTTAAGGTTACGCCTGGGACGAGAGTACCGTAGCTGTTGGATCTTTGATCAAAGATATCACGAACTTGGATTCTTCAAAGTGAACCTGTCTCATCCTCAGACAGTCACCTGTAAGGATACTGGTCAGCTAGAGTTTGAGGATCCGAGAGCGACCTCTTTAGATCCCGTGTGTCAACATGTCAAGGGAAGCACTTCGACTTAAGCTTGAGGTTAACCATGTGTCCTACACCGCTGTTCCCCTTCCAAAGGCTGCCCACTTACTGGCACTCAGTCAATACGAAACGACTTTAGGAATTCTCCGCAACGAAACAGAACAACGATCAACGGTCAACCCCGCCTATTCTCCCTCCAATGATCACCCTTATCACACACTTTGTGCCGGAAGATCGCACATCGCCTGGCTGATCCCATCACTTAGCTCAGTGGCACCGTTTCAAGATCTTCAAGCGAAGTTTCCAAAACGTGAGTTATGAGGAGTCTCCGAAGTCTCGTTGTTTTCTGTTCTCGACTTGCTCTCGCTACTCGGCACATGTCTGATTTTTTATCACAAGGGTCCTCAGAGTCGGTCGCGTGTATTGGAATTCGATTATTGGAAGATAGTTCTCGGCGCGGTTTTGCGTGGGGGCCACCGTAAAATCGACACCTTCGTTTAAAAGAACTATAAATCAATAACGATGATGTATGATACTGCGAAATTTTGGTAGTATATAGAACTTAAAGTTAAGTTTCTCTTATACTACTTTTTATAAATTTTTGTCATTATGTGATGTAGTAGTATTAGTGTGCACAAGAAAGTTGTTCTCGCTAGCCTGGCGTTGCACAACCGCGTCAAGTAAATTCTATCTCTGGGATCTCAACTAGCATCACCTCGGGTTGGAATTATGCTTTCTACAACCATGGGCAGTTCTCAGCCCCAAATTCATATAGTCTTCTATCCAAGATTGCTGAGCCTCGATCAACTCGAGGCTCGAACTTCTCCCGAGCTCCAGCTTTCTTTTGACCACCAGCTCCACATTCCTCTTCCTACAGCGCATGGAGCGTCCGGTTGTCTGTTTAAATGACCGGTTCAAACTCACTAAGGGGGTACTTGCGAGATGTTCCATACCACTCAAACGTCGAAGACCCCCAACTTAGCACGGCCTCGTTCTCCTCTCATCTTCGAATCATCTTGGCCTAGTCGTATGGCGAGATTCCCGGTTCTTCGTTTCACTGGCAGAACATCCTCGTATTGAGCAAGGTCGACCCTAGATATCGCTGTCATTTCGGACATGGAGTCCATAGCATGCACATCCCAAGACTCATGGAGACACTCTCTCCGTCTTGAAGACGAGATGGTAGCCGTGGTATAAATGAATTGGTCCGCCGTCCCGTGAATAAATGCTTACACGCATTGGACATTCGGCGATTTATTTCTACTTTCTTTCATGGGAATGATTTGATATCACGTTCTTTGGTACTTCTTTTCACCTTCTTCAGATACCCTCCTCGTCTTCAGATTTTTTATATTCGATTTATATTTAGCTGTTGTCAAGATGCGCTCGGATTTTAGATTCGCTTGCTCTAGTCGCTCTTTACTCGTCATCTTCTGTTGCTGGTTGAGATCATGCCACCCTTTTTTTAAGGTTTCTTGTAAGAGGTAATTCCTCTCTAAATCACCACAAAAAAAAACAAAGCGAAGTCTTCTCGAGTCTCTCAAACTCGGAGCTCTAACAGGAGGCAGCAAAATCGCTACTGATAATAGCAAATCAATATCAGAAGCCCCTAAAGAAGAGCTTACGAAAGAAGAACCCCCCTCCCCAGAAATCACAGCCCTAGAACCATCTCAGATCGCGAAGATCTCGGGCGATGGCATGGTACGACTCGCTGTCGTAGCCGCCGAAACTGGAATGAAGCCACTAGGAAAAGCCGCGGGAACTAGAAAATCTCTAACGCTACCGATGGGGACTGGTATGCCACCTCTTGCTGCTGAGGGCGCTACGAATGGCACCCCTCCACCCCCTCCTCCACCATTCCCAATGCCAATGTGCACCGGTATGCCTCCCCTCCACCACCAGTCGAAGCCGTCGAACAAAAGATGGGCCAAGGCGTCGGGAAAGTCAAAGAACCAGAGAAGATGCCGCCTATGGCCGCTGAAAGTGGTGGGGCAATGGACAAAGGGAAGGGGGAGGGAAAGGGCCTTGAAGCTAATTCCATGGCGGAAGCTACGCCGAAAGCTGAAGGCGAAGCCGCGAAAATGGGGGTGGGGGAAGGGGAGGGGGGAAGCTGCTCCGAAAAAGGACGCAAGTGTAGGAACAACGGCGGTCTATTTACCTGTTGAAATGCCTGGTGACGCCGCAGAAGTGCCAGCAATGATGATCATGGCGATGGCAGTCACGGAAATGGTCAATAATTGCATTGCTATGACCGGCGGTGGTCTTGCGGAAGCAGCGCCGACGAGTCCGGCGAGAGGGGGTGAAAGAGGGATATGACTACGGCGAAGGAGATGGATCTTTCTAATGCTGGAAAAGGTGAAGGGGAAATGAATAATGGCGCTGTTATGAGTGAGGGAGCGCCAGAAGCAGATACTCAAGCTACATATGCTCCCGATGTTGTGAACGAGGCACCAAAAGAAAACGGAGCAGGGGCCATGCTGTTAACAACCCTGCGAAGGAGTCGGTGATACTTGCTGCTACTCTTGCTGAGGACGAGGCAGCAAAGGGGGAAGCAAAGGGAGGGAGCGAGCCAAAAAGCTGGAAGGAATACTCTAATTGTCAATATAATTGTGGTAAGTTGTTGCCCTAATATTTCCTACTTTCCTATCCTCTTTTCATTTTTTATCTTGAATCATTTTGGTTACTATTGAATTAGTATGCCAACTCTGATTATGAGTCAATTGAGTTGAGATGATCTTGATGATATCTCCAAAACATTCGGATTCAATATTCATAGTTGACTTGTCTCAAAATCAACCCAACCAATCATCACACGTACTCTTCTATCCCCAACACTATACTAGCACCTTACCCCCCCAAATTCCCAACGACCAACCGGCATCAAAACTAGCGCCGGCGCAACCCTAACCTCCATAACCCTCACACAAGGCGCCGTGGCGGAAACGGTCCTAGCAAGAGCCATGATTCAGAGGACTATAAGGAGAGCGGTTAGACCCTTGATTCAGGTGTGGCGTTCGTGAAGGGGTTGCCAATACAGTCTTTGTAGTCACTAGAGCACAAGTCGACTTGACACATCGTTCTTGGGGCTTCCGAAAGCGTTATATCCTTCAGGCACAGGTGAAAACATCTTTGGCATGCTAGCTTATATTGATGACTAACGATAGTACCTAGATAGATTCTTCTAGCTACAAAACACAAAGCGTCTGCGTTATCTGTCCCTATAGAGAACATACTCCTGTGCACGTCAAACAAATAGCTAGCTATAAACTTACAAAACGAACCATCCTAATCTGTTAGTTACACATCGCTATCATAAGGAGCCGGTCAACCCCGGTCCCGAGAAACTTATAGTCGAAGGGTGGGATAATTGCAAATCCAGTCTACCCCACCTCCTCCAACTTGTGCGGCGAAAGTCTGTTCTTACAGTAGACATTAGCAATCGAATTATATCACCATGTCAAACCCCCCAAAACGAGCAATCGACGTCACGAACGACGACTAGGAAGACCGCTCCAAACCTAGACAGTCATTTCTCGATCACTACGCTCACATCCGCGCTATTGCGCCCAAGGAGAATCTACTAGAGCAGGTTCCAGTTCCAGCTGATGGTTATGAGTCGATTTGCAAGATTTTGGGAATCGAGGCTCCGAAGGAAGAATTTCCGCATGTAAACAAGGGGGACAATGTGGCGAGGCTTCATAAACCGGTTGGGCATTTGAGAGCGGCAGTCTGTCTGAAGTTCGGAGGCAGTAGCAATATAGAGGCAGGCTAATCGACTCATGAGCTCCTCATATAAACAATGAATCTCTCACCGACCCCATATCTCACGTCGCAGGCACCAAGAACTTATCATGTGGTTTAATATATTTATATATTCTATACTTCTCACTTCCGCTCTTCACATCCACTCCCCCCTCCCCTCCATATCAAAAGAGAAAGAAAAGGAAGAAACGCCTCTCAATGCAAATGCAGGGGGTATTCACGAACCGACGAACACTTCGTCCAAATCCCCGAATGCCATAAAACACACCCATCAGTCCCGCCTTGTCCACCCAATTCCAAAATAGGACGCTACTTCCAGATCTTTTCGTTTCCCATCTTAATCTTACATTACATAACAAAACTTTACAAGAAGTGGATGGATGTAGCCAGGGCATGTTCCGCTCGATCTCTCACGTGGACTGGCGTCTATCAAATATCACCTCCGAGGTTCCTCCATTCGTCTGTGATGGCTTTGGCGAAAAGCCGCTCCTTGAGCAGCCTCTCCACGCATTCGCTGATCTTCTAGCAAACGTCGGTCTTCTTGATGTCTCTCCTCTTGCATCCGCCTCTCGCGATCATATTCAAAACGCTCCTGATGAGCAGCGTGTTGATATTGCAGAGAAGGATGGACGAGCTGATGTTGTGGAGCGGCATATCCTACATGTGATGGTGTAGACCCAGAAGTTGTCGAGCCAGAATATCGAGGGTCGCGAACATCAGTGATACTATTATGCCTCGAGCGTTGATACTGCTCTTGATGATGTTGGGTGGCGAAATGAGAGGGAGGTGAAGCCATATGCGGTGGGCCTTGACCAAAGGCTAGCTGACGATGACTCGGATGTGGTGGTTGCGACGGAGCTTGGTAGGAGGGTCCCAATTGAGGTGATGCAGTGGCAGATTGTTGTTGCATCAAATATTGAGCTTGGGGTTGACGAGCGTAAAAATCCCGTTCACCAGGAGTAGCGAGATCCAGTGGTGATGTGATCTGCTGTCGCACGGGTTGCGGAGCAGCCAGAGGGGGCGTCGACGAATATGGTGATTGCTTGAGCCTCGATGATTGTGGAGGCGGTCCACGCCCATACTCTGCGGAAAGTCCATGATCGCCCAAAGAAGGCTCACGTCGAATTGTAGATTGAGGGATTGATTGCCGTGGTGGAGGCTGCGTGTACAGCTGTGGTTGCGATGGTGGTGGCTGGATTCCTGGGTTTGCCTCATATCCTCTGCGATCAAAGCTCGTTGGCGTATAGCTTCTTGCCTGCCCAATTGACGAGGAGTGTTGATGGAGTGGATGTGGCGAGGCCTGCGCGTATGGATGTGGGCTGTGGGAAACGTGGTGTTGAGATTGTTGTTGTGCGTGGTGCGCTGGAGGCTGCGATGACGCTTGCTGCGGTGGTTGAGCAGCAGTTTGGGGCGGTTGATGAGTGGCGAAACGACTTGATTGCAATGGCATCTGTGGAGGCGGCGGGGTACGAGAGATTGGCTGTGGAGTTGAAATGATATTGATCACACGCTTCGGTTGCTCTGGGCAAGGTTCGCTGGGCTCGTCATTCAACAGCGACATGATATTTGACGTCTTCCTCGGAGCTGCCTCTTGTTGACGCACAGCAGCAACTGGAGGTGGTGGATGTGAGGCCTGAAGAATTGATGGCTGAGGTATGTGTTGAGCTGTAGGCTGACTGTTCTGAACGCTTGAGTACTGGTCATTTCGCTGGGGTGGAGGAGCACTTGGTGGTGGTGGTCGTTCATTGAGGGCCCGATGAATGACTGGCGAGGCACTGGACTTCATCTCTCGCTCTCGAAGCTCACGATGACTATTCCCAGACGGCTTCAAGTTCCCGTGATTGATAAAGTTCCGGGACGATGGCGGGGGCCGCGACTGGAATTGTTGATCAGGAAGAGACCGTCGTCCCTCTGCCACTGGCTGCTGTGCTTCTGGTCTGGGCTGCGCTAAAATATTTGGGCGTGAGGCGGCTGCAGAATAAGGTTCATACTGTTGCAGGTTAGGGATACCGCCGTCTGTCTTTTCTTGCTTCATCTGTATCCATTGTCGTTGTGATTCCAATTCACCCTTCTTGTCTCTGTCTTTCTGCTCCTTCTGCTCTCGTTCTCGATCTATCTTGAATCGGGTTTGCTGTTGACGTTCCCGCTGTTCATTTAGTTGTTGTTCGCGGAGTAATTGCTCTCGATGTTCTCTATCACGTTCACGTTCACGCTGTTGCTGCTGCTGCTGCTGCTGCTGCTGCTGCTCTTTCTGCTCCCGAATCTGTTGAAGCTCGCGTTGCTCCCGCTGCACTCGCTGTTCCTCTTCGAGACGAAGTGCCGTCTCCTTTTCAAGCAAGGCTGCCTGTGTTGCCTGTAATGTCCGTTGGGAAATCGCGTTGTCACTGCTGCTATGAGCTGGTTGCAAAGGTGGTCTCTGTGGCGGTTCAGGTGCTGGGAAATACCCAAGAGGAGGTCCCCTCATTCTGCTAGCGGGTTGGGAATGAGGCGATGGCTGGGTCGGCTGTGGTGTGATTTGCCGACTCATGACTGAAGGCGAAGGGGCTGGCTGGATTTGAGGTACGGGTCCGGCATTAGCTAGAGCGGGAAATCTTGCACTCAAAGATTGTGAATGAGGAGGTGAGGCTTGCGACGTTCGTCCCAAGACCGACACTAAACCAGGCGATGCCAAGTCTTCTACATGACCAAGAGCTGATCCTGATCGTGGAGGGAGAGAGCCCGAGGACGGGGCATCATAACGCCTCTTCGGTGGGATTGTCGAGGCAGTGGGCGCTACACCCATATGTTCTCCACGTTCACGTTTTGCGTCAGCCTCCTTTGTAATGTCTTCCCATTCTTGCATCTTTCCCGAGTCCACCTGGCGCTGATAATAATTCTTGACCTGCGTCAGAATGTTAGCGACACGTCGACTCTTGTTGCTGTCAGACGGCACTGCAAGCCAATGTTGAAAAAGGTTGGTGTATACCATAATATGGGTCTTTGAAGTCATATGCCTCGCAATTCCTTGCCAATCCGTGCCAAAATGTCTCAGCAACGCAGGAAAGTCATTTTGCTCGGGGACGCTCCAATAGCTCGAGGTTTGTGGGGTATTTCGTCGGTCCTGTTGAGGATCGAAACTTGAAGGCGTGGTGGGTTCGATTCGCTCTGAGCTTGGATATGGCTGAGGTGGAGGCTGCTGTGGCGTTTGAGGCTGCGGATGTGGTTGAGGCAAGATTTCAAATTTCCCCGGCCCAGCAGTAGGAGGGGCTCTTTCTACAGGAACGAACGGTGGGATGAAAGTAGGCTGGGGCTGTATGGGTTGAGCTTGTGAAGCAGGGCCATCAAATTGAGGAGGGAATCGATGGACGGCGGCAGCGACGGCGGCAGTCGAGGGGCGGCTATTTTTTGGTTCCAAAGGAATTGGCATGGCAGGCGAATCATCACGGCGAGGGACAGCAGGAGCAATAGGGGCCGCAGCTAGCAGCTGATTGTTCTTTGCTTTACCCATGCCCTTCTCTCTTGCAACCTTGACCTTCTTCTTTGCTGGACCGGGTTCGCTCCCCCCATCTGTTTTCTCTGCCTTGGGAGTCCCGGCTGTCTTTCGACCTGGTGTAGGGGCCGGAGTGCCATTCTCGCCTTCATTCGGTGGCGGGGCGTCAATTGGGAAGACTGGTGCGGCGGCTCTTCTTGGGCGACCCTTTCTTTCACTATTCTCGTTGTCTTGATTTTCATCGGCGTCCTCCCCGTTTCCAAGGCTAGCCGAGAGTGCATTGTACTTCGGTCGACCCTTGGCGGGTCCTCGGCCTCTCTTCCTCTTTCTGCCGTTTGCCTTGTCCTTTAACTTCGCCGAATGTTTGACGAGATAATAATGTTGAATGCATGCTTTGAAGTCCCGATGGGCCAAGGCGTCGGCAACACGACTCCAATTCTTTGGTGTCTCCAAGTATACCTTCTCAAAAATCTCGGTCTCTTCTGGAGTGAAATTATCAATCGGCTCTCCATATTCAAGAATAGCGAAGGATCTCTCGAAAGGAACTCTGTGAGACACATCAAAAAACACATTCTCAGACCACCATTGTCCATCCTCCATGGCAGGTATGGTGGCTTCTTTGGCATCTGCAGTCTTCGCTCTCGCACGGCGTTCATCGAGCTCCTTTTCTTTTGATTCTTGCGCCGATTCCTTCAGGACCCGTTCCAGATCAGCCTCTGTCGCGAATCGACCTTGGCCACGCCGTCCTTGGGGTTTAGCACTAGCTGAAGCAATAGCTGAGATCGGGGGAGCTGCAGCCTCAGCAGCTGCTCTCGCACGTGACGCAGCGAATTTATCTCTACTACGGATGCACTCTGGGTCGTTGGAAAAGTCCGTCCATTTCCTGTACTCGTAATATCGCTGTGCCCATGCCTGACCTTCGGCTTGCCTTTCCATCTTTCTACGAGCATTGGTACTTTCTACGTGCATCCGAAGTTCGCATTCAGTCTTCAGACTTCGGATTTCGAGGTCGGCAACTAAATCTGGATGTTCCCAGAATCGGTGACCATTTGGTTTCACCAGGCCGCTTATTGGTGGTGTCTTCATCATCCTCCGAACAGACTCAAGTTCCTCTTCCTTTTCACGTTCGTTGACAGATCCTTCACTATCCTCAAATTGGTCCATCTTTGGCACAGGTTTGTGGGGCTCGTTTCCATTGCTCAAAGGCTGCGTTGATGCCTCGGGTATTACAGGTGCGTCGATATCCATCGCATCGTGTTGATTCGGTAGATTTGCTTCTGCAAGATCGTTGACAGGCGCAGAAGCCTTGTCCTTTCCTGCGATCGGAGTAGATGCCTTGACCTCTGGTTTGATAACTAGATCGACTCCATTGACTGAGGATTTTTCTGGGACTCTCGGAAGTGGCGACAGTTCCTTGAAAACTTCTGGCGCCTGTTCGTGAGAAGCCCAGGGTGAGAAGGCAGTATCGAGAGCTGCTGTTTGGGTCACGGGTGCATCCCCCATGACTGTATTTTGATCGTCAGAGTTTGATGGCCCGGCTGTGTCTGCAGACTTAGTATCTTCAACCATCTTTTCCACCGGGTCTTCCTTGACATTCTCCTCCCTCGGTCCTGCAACATCCTCTTCGATCTTCTCTCCTTGTATGATAGGCTTGGTTTCGGTTTCGATATTAGCATCAGCATTGGCGATCTCGTGAGCAGAGTTTTCCTTGGGACGAGGCGGTGTGGCTGAGAGTCTCTCAACGCTAGTAGATGGAAACTGAGCAGCTGCTGGTGATACTCTAGGTGGGGCCGTCGCTTTAGCCTGGTCGAGTTTCGTGTCTTGCTGCGTAGCTGGAGCCTCACATGGATCAGGAATGATCTTGTCGTGAATGGGGCTATACAATGGCCTCCAGTCTGATGCAATGATTGGTGTATGTGGCGGCAACAGTGGATTACTCTTTAGCACTTCAGCAATTAGTGCCTGCTCGGTAGCAATCTCATCCTCGAAATAACTGTTTGGGAAGTCATCGTCTGCAGAATCCGAATTAACATCGGAGTCTTCTGTTATAGGCGAAGGGATCTTTGGCTGGCGTCTCCCTATGACGGGAAATCGTTTCCTGACTACAGTTTCTTCTCGTGGAGGAGATTTAGCTGATTGTGGTTCCTCATTTTGAGGCATCGAAAGGTTCGGTGGCGCATCTTCGTTCACAGACTCAGTATCCCGATTTGAGACGCTTCCCTGGGCGGACTGATCATCCTTTGCTGTAAGATAACCCGGAAATAAATCCTTCTCTCGCGATTGATCACGAATCTCAGGAGAAGGCCTATCAGGCGGCCTAGCCCACGGGGACGATCTACTCGCAGCTAGTCCTGCCCTAGGAGGCACTACAGCTCGCGGTCCGGTAGGCACCGAGCGAGGTAATGAGGCGGCATCTCGCGATAGTGCTTTGGGAGCGGAATGAAGTGAAGTGGTGGAACTGGCTGGAGCTGCCGGTATCGATGGCGCTGTTATGGATGGTTTGACTGAAGTGGATCCAAACGCAGGAACCTGCGGAGGGGGCGTGGCTGATTGTAATGGCCGACGAGTAAACGCTGGTTGCTCAGGCGATCGACTGCGTACTGGTCCTCGGTGGTAATCATCGTAATAGCTGCCTCGTCCACGTCCTCGGCTAGCCCTGACTCTTCCATATCCTCTGACGAATTGAGGGCCGAGGTCAGAGGAGGGAGATACGGTTGAGGGAGCATCTCTTGAACCTCGATAACCTCTGTCTAGGTCCAATGTCGATGGCGGGTCCCTGCTTTCACGAGCGGAATAGGTCGGCGAGCGTCCTCTCCCTTGGGGAGATGGAGGCCGACGACCTCGGAAACTGTCTCGAGGATCCCACCTTTCTCGATCTCGGCTTCTATCATCTCGAAAGGTTGGTGGTCCTCGGTCGTCCCTTCGATCCCTGTCTCGATACTCGCGGTCATTGTCACGACTTCTATCCCGACTATCGTCTCGCCATCCTCTCCCACGACCGCCACGTCCTCGACCTCGAAAACCAGTGTCTGATCGAAAGTCCGGTCCATGTATCGAAGGTGCATGAATCGAAGCTCGAGGACCCGTCGGGGCTCGCTCTAGAGGTTCCAATGAGTTTATCGAGGCCTTGGGTCCTCGCGGTGGCTCCCGTGAGGAGAAATCCCTTGTCGAATCGCGCCTAGTGCCTTCGGCGAAGAGTTCTCTATTATTCGAGGAGAAGGCGCTGTGGTTGCTCGACCGCGCATCCGGGATTGACCTTCGACGTTCACCGGTTCCTCGATATGACCCTCCTCTGTACTGATCGGAGTCGCGCGGATCGTTGTACCTGCCAGGGGATCGGTCTCGTGGAGAGCGTCGTGACTCGGCGGTATCATATCCTTGATTTCGCGACGACCTAAGAGATGTCAGCCCATGGGCAGGGGAAGCCATACGGTGTGCTGACATTCATGATGTTGGGCAATGGCCCCAGACAACAGCAAAGGGCAATCTTGGTGTGATGTTGTTCTTGCAAAAGGGACTTTGGATCGGTCGTGCTTGTGCAACGGCGACCCACGTTGAGATGTATGATGCGGCCAACAGACAGACACATGAGATGGGGCAAATCTCGGCCAGGGGCGTCTGAAGACCGAGACCGACAATTCGTGTACCGAGGGAGATGGCGATGGATGGATCGAGCTGGAAGGAGTAGGCGGAGGGGATGTGACCGCCGTACGGGTGGAAGGCGTTGTTGAAGGCAGGGCTAGATGGCGCTCTGAGAAGAATGAAGCGGTTGCGTTGGAGATGAGGCTGTTGATGCTTGCAGGTCTACATTGGCTGGGTGCGGAAGCCATCTCATCGACCTCGACCTCTTCAAGGGCTTGGTGGTGAGGCTAGTGCTAGCCTGGTCGCTTACGCACCGTCTGACAGGGGGTGACTTGGTTTCTCCTGACCACATACGTAGGGACAGGGGGAAATACAGTAAATGTACGTTGAACTGTAAAATCACACAGCAGCTGGCCAATGGGCGACGGTGACGATGTCTTCTTACGACTTACGAGACGATGCGATTACAACGGACCACCGGGGCTCGGGGTGAGGACGCTCCCGAAAATCAGGTGATACGAATCATGTGACGCTAATTTTGCCCTCATCTCGGCCGTACTAGACAAGTGGGGGAGAAAAGGTTGTACCCGAGTCGGTTGAAGTGATCCAATAGCAGACTCTGTTCTCCGCAGGTCCGCTACGAAGTGATACGTTGTACTCCCTACAGGGCCTCCCTACAGGGCGTAATAAATGTTAGGCGAGTCCAATACTGTCGAAAATCCGAGTGCCCTGTCCAATCACCTGGTCAGGATACCTCCTTTTGGCCTCCTATTGGCCGAATTGTGTGCGTCATTTAACATTTATATATCCCTGTAGGGAGTACGGAGTACGGAGTAGAGGACACTACCGAGTAGGGACACAGGCAGCAAAATGTCTGTGCACTGGCCGGGGAGGGGACGGTGGAAGACCAGCCATTGGATAAGAAGCGCCCCGCAAAGGCGGCTCTCGAAAGGGGGGATTGTCATGCTTGGCCTATTGGCGAGGATGGTCCGATGGTGTGGTTTGGAGAGTGCTGGTGCGGGACGGTCGGCGCCGCTTTAGTGAAACTCAAAGGCCCGTGGAACACGTGAGTTTCGGCATCGGTGCCCCTGCACCACAACCCCTCTCGGCAACGCCTCGGCTCCTCGTACTCGTATCTTCTTGCGTTCGATCTTCTTCGTGTCCACGCACACGCAACATCCAACAACCCATACACGATTCACACCTCCGTCCGGCTGAGCATGATGGCGAGCACGATGGCTTCAACATCATCAATCAACGAGCCGACCAACGGACAGGCCACCGCAGAAAATCTGGATGCCAAATCAACGCCGCCCAGCCTCCCAGAGACCACTGCCAATGGCGCCCCCCCCCCCTCTGCCTCGTCGGCGGTCCTCGTCCGAGGCCAAATGCCCGCAGGTTCGCAGGGAGTAGAGGAATTGGACTTCAATAAATTTGCAGGCCGTCCCATTACAGTCGATGATCTTCTGACTGGCATGAACCACATGGGTTTCCAAGCAAGCTCCATAGGTGAAGCTGTCCGAATAATCAATGATATGGTACATTCTCGTCCCCCCCATGTTACGCGTCTACCTGTCTAACGAACTAAAATCTAGCGAGCATGGCGCGATCCGGAATCATCTGCGAAAACGACCATATTTCTCGGCTACACTTCGAATCTGATATCCTCGGGCCTTCGAGGCACCCTTCGCTACCTAGCCCAGCACAATCACATCTCGGCCATCGTTACAACCGCAGGTGGCATAGAAGAGGACTTGATAAAATGCCTGGGAAACACATATATGGGATCATTCTCCACACCTGGCGCAGGTCTGCGAGCTCAAGGTCTGAATCGCATAGGAAACCTGATCGTCCCAAACGACAATTACTGCAAATTCGAGGACTGGGTATTACCCATATTGGACACGCTCCTCGCGGAACAATCCGCATCGAAAGCGGATCCTAGAATTCCAGATGACGAGAAACTGATCTGGACGCCGAGCAAGATCATCCATAGACTTGGCCTGGAGATCAACGATGAATCTTCCGTCCTCTACTGGGCGGCAAAGAACAACATTCCTATCTTCTGTCCGGCCCTGACAGATGGGTCGCTGGGGGATATGCTATACTTTCATTCCTTCAAATGCTCACCACAACGACTAGTCATGGACACGATCCAGGACCTGCGAAAGCTCAATTCTATGGCCGTGCGTGCAAAACGGGCAGGCATGATAATACTGGGCGGAGGAATTGTCAAACATCATATCGCCAATGCGTGTCTGATGAGAAATGGCGCGGAGAGTGCTGTGTACATCAATACTGCCCAAGAGTTTGATGGGAGTGATGCTGGTGCTCGACCGGATGAGGCTGTGAGTTGGGGAAAGATAAAGGCGGGTGCTGACACCGTGAAGGTTAGTCTGATGTTGTCGTGCTCCCCCTCTGTTCTTGCCGTGTCAATTCCTCCCCCCTCGGTGCTCGTGAAACAATTTAAATCAACCTTCAAATTGTATTGCCTTGCCCATTTTCTAATCGGCTTCCAGGTATACGTCGAGGCAACAGCCTGCTTCCCACTAATAGTCGCTGGGACTTTTGCCAATGATGCGAGCTAGGCACAGTAGGAAAACCCGAATCCCATAAACTTCGAGTACTGTTGGCAACACAATACGTCAAGTCATGCCTAGATCCGGGAAGGTCCCATTAAAGGACTACTCCTCCAAACTCCTTTACAGAATGCCTGATGGAGTGGGAAGGAACTGCCGGCAGTCATTCTGCCTACGGTGTCGACTCGTGAGGAGGCATTGACGAATGCTCAAGTTCCCTTTCGAAGTTGAGCATTAGTTTCACTCACCGTATATGGCTCGTTCCGAACACACTGCAGCCGAAAGGCGCAATAAGACGACGTCAAACTATCAAGTGGCATTTCCACAGTCGACGTTCTTTCAAAAATCTTCCCGCCATTTGAATGTACTCGTATCCTAATATATATGAAAGAGGGTTAAATTATTTAAAGTGCAAGCCTCGGAGCTCAGATGATAACTACCTACGCTAATACTAAATAGCTATCTTATTACCTGATTCGTGATCACCTCTTCATGACACCTGTACAGCCTGTCACACTCTATTAATATAGGGGTCGCTTTTGTGTAAGCAAACAGAGGCTAATTTGACTTCGTGGCATGAACTCGAGGTTAGATTCTGGTTCAAACCAAATCAATTCTTTGCAAGTGCAAGTATAGGCCTAAATGTAACATGTGTCAGCAGTCAATTGGCCAGCCTTTCCATGTGTGGATTTCTTCCCCGATTGACTCTTCATCTTCATTATTTAGCTACATCCTTGTTGGTTGCCGAACGCACCTAGAAATGAGAAATGTATGTTTACAGATCAAAGATGGGGATCTCAACGGTATATTGGAATTTCCCTTTCATGATAAGCATCGTGTTTCTGATTTTACTTCTACAGTACTCTAGGAAGCCAGTCCGCAATCAGAAGAAAAATCACGAAACGTTCGTCTTAAGCAAATGTGAAAAAAGCCACAAAAATCCCGAAACCTCATGTACTTCGCACTAGTACCATTTGGAATTATCCCGCTAGACAGTTATTTCTCCCCGAGTCGAGTAATCCATGTCTGTCTTAGTTTTCCACGAATGCCGAAGAGATCTTTCCTAGACAAGGGTGAACTCGATCATCTTGATGGGCGAGTTGTTCTCATGGGTCTGATTGTCGATTTCGTCATGGAGCATGTGAAGGAATGCAGGGCAATCATTAGTGTTGCTACAGTAGTCTGCAATGACCTTGTTAGAGTCAAGATTAGTGCCGATGGCGCCATTAATACAGGATGAGCAGGCTGCCGCTGACTCTCCTCAGCTATTTCAGATGTGTTAGTTTGCAAGATAGAATGAGAAGGGGGATGTCACTTACGGGCCAAACAGTCCACCGCCAATGCCGACGTGGGTGCCTTGGTTACGGCAGAAACAATCCCAAACTTCATAAGCTTGACCGCTCTTGATGCAGGTGTTGTAGAAGTCACGGGCTTGGTTGCATGCCGAGGAAGCTGTATCGATGTTAGTATCCACTGAAAAAGATGGGATTTTGTGGGTTGTCAACTTACTATAACAAGCCTGTACATTTGGTGGAATTGTTGCAACATCACGCTCAACTGGACGGCTGACGACAGATGGAGGACCAAGGGTTGCAAGAATTTTGGCCCTCAGATCCTTATCACCTCTTTTGGCTGACTGACGCTTAGCCTGCTCTGGCCATGAGAACATGGTTGGAAGGTTCAATGGCTGTGTAACGATCGAGAAGTCCAAAAACTTCAAGGACGATTCCATGTAGCTGGTGAACTCATCACCCCGTTGCTTAAAGTCGGCAAAGGCCTTGTTTGGGTTAGGCTTGGCACAGAACTTATTGATCATGGTTTTGATGATATCAAAGAACTCTATCTGGCAGACCTCAGTTGTTGGGATGGTTAGGGCATCGAGGACGACGCATTGTCCGCAGACATCTGCAGCAGCTTGCCACCTAAGATGTATTAGCCAATGTCACTTACTGTCTGTTCTTGGACTTACTCAGATGCCTGTTGTCGCTTGCAGAGACACTATTGAGCTCCTCCAAATCTGACTGTTTGTGAGGACTCGCATTCCTTGTAAAGCTTGCTTGCTTTCTGACATGGTGCTGACTCGAGGCAGTTTTTTCTCATTTTATTGGAGATGGGCAGTGATTTCCAGGTGGGTTCAGCTGCAGCAGTGGAAACCAGAGGGATGGTGTCGACCTCTCACTCAAGAACTCTTCGGTTTGGTTGTAAGACCGGCTTGGTGACGACGGTGATGTTGAAGAACAAGATTGACGATTCAGTGCCGAAAGTAAGAACCTCACCAAGCTTTCGCAACTTGGTTTGTGCACCGTCGCGTGGTTCTGGGAGAGCACAGAAGCCAGAGATGGCCATGTCGACAAAGCCCTGGAATTTTTGTTGGTTGAAGGTCTTTGGTTCAATCATGTTAGTGTTAATGCATGAAGCACATTCATTAAAGGATTCTGCCAAACTATACGACCCGTTAGTGTTATTCGACATGAGCATTTGGAAAAGCTTGCCTTCCAAGTAGTGGGGGAAGCTGTCCTTGTCCACACAAGCATCTCCACGCGCTTTCATCGGTATGGCGACCAAAGCCTTGTTCAGTGCAGAACTTGAAGATCTCCTTAGGCATTGAGAAGGCTCTGGTATCTAGAGAAGTTAGATATGTGATTGGTAATGCATGACAGAAGAACTTACTAAGACAACGGTCGGTCATGGGCTTAGAGATGGGAAGATTCTGCCATGGCTTTCCAGTTGGGAAAGGTGTTGCGATAGTTGAAGGCGAGATTATCGATGAGATGGTTGGCTTGTTCGAGGTGGTAGAAGATGTCGAGATTGTTGGTGGGATAGGTGATCTGCTCGAAGTGGTGGTAGATGTCTCAGAGCCGGAAGACGAGGTCTTGGTAGATGAAGTCAAGCTCTTTGAAGTATTAAACGACTTGGCTGAATGAGGTGCATAATAAGGCTTCTCTGTGCAAGCTGTCAAGCGTGCTTTGATGGTATATGCCTTGGAGTGTGGTTTTGGTGATCCATGGCTTTCCTTGAGGGGAAAGGTACGCTTCTCAGCCTGACCCTTCTCGATACAATGACCTGGAATGCAGTAACCAGCAGGAAGAGCAAGAGGGAAGTTCTTCTGGTGAACGATCTGCCAAGATAAACCATAGAGCTTGGGAAGATCTTCGCTAACGCAGAAGTTGTTGACATTATCACTCATACGTTGTTCAATGCTGTGAATACTAGGAGTCAAGAGTTGCTCAACACATTGGATGCAGATGATCATATCGATTCGAAAATTCGGGAAATGAATTGATGAGCGAGGGTCATTGCCACAAACACAAGCAGCGATAGGTCCACCGCCGGATTGTTCATTGTAGTCGCATTAAGTCCAGGCATGAGTGGAAGCCTTACATGCCTTGCCGTCTAGGTATTCGATGTGAGTATTATACTTTCAGTTCCGACAGGAGAGATACACTTACTAGCACAAGAATCGACGTCACGAATGTGAGGTTGACCACCTGCAGCAAATGTATTCTCATGTGGAGCGACTGCTACGGCAAGAGTCAAGGAAACAACTGCAAGCAGCGAAGTCAATGCAGACAACTTCATCTTGATGGGTTTCAAGGTCGAGTCGTTGGTGTTGTGCGAATATGCGCAATCCTAAAACTGAAGAAGAGGAATACAGCAAAAGGAAGGTAAAGACAAAATATGTTTGTGGGAAACTTGCTATCAAAGCGAAGCTTTTGAAGAAGGTATAATGGTATGCTTGAAAGATATCTTGCCGTTGCATGCAAGACTACTAAGATTGTCGATCTGGATATTTTGTTGTGATTGTGGAAGGAAGGAGGAATTTCTTTGGTGAGAGGTGAGGTATTTGTACCCGTTGCTAGCTCCCGCTAGAGCAGGGGTGAATAGGGCTGCGAGAGATTTATCGTGCGTTACACATGAATTTGCTGTCGTCTGATTGAGGGCAAGTCAATGTGAACATTTTGTTAATAGTAAAGCGGCAGGAGGAAGTCAGTGTATTTACATCAGTGCCATACTATCAGCACTCAAATAAAATAGACAGCTATTTACAGTATTATGACTGATTTTCTTCTAACATTACTTTTATATGATCTGTGATAGGAATTCCACCCCCTCCTTTCGAACAAGGTAGTAGAATAAAGCTTCTCGAGTAGGCATTCGTAGGCATTCCAGAAGTTCAGACAGCCAATTCCATTCGCCTTCTAATATTAAACCTAGCTTAAGCTTAAAATTGAAGGTGAAGACAAGGCATTTGGTGAGAAGGTGCAAATATTTTATCCACGGCGTAGTTTCAAAAGCGATAGAAAGAATTGGTTTCATTGATGTCGTTCTGTGGGTTAATATTAGGTGATGACAGGGTAAAAGCAACACAGTTTGAGTAGCATGGTTATCTCAATTTCTCTGGCCTTTCGTGAAAGCTGGACTTTTGTCAAATTTGAAATAGGTGTCAAAGATAGAACCTACTAAATTTAGTGACAGCAAAGGGAATCATTAAATTCTTTGGGTTTCATATACTATACGAGCTACAAGGAATTGTGGTAGCCACCGTGACGGCTCACATATGAAACCATAAGGTACCATTCATAGGAGAATCTATCTCTTCTACTCTAGCTTTGATATATAAGAAGCCTAAGTCCCCTCTAGCTACCCTAATAGCGAACACTCGTAGCTAAGTACTATACGTTCTAGCTACTTCGATAAAGAAGACTCCTTCTTAGGTAAATATAAGATCGATCTAATAGAGATTAATTTATAGTTATTAGTAGGTAGGAAAGTATTTATATTATCTTATATAATTATAAGTAATAGATATAGTAGTCTAACTATAGCTCTTAATAATCTTAGAGTAAATATATTTATGTTTATAGATATATAATTTAACTATAACTTTATTAAATTCTATAGTCTTAATACTTAAAGACTTCTCTCTCTTATAAATATTAGAGGATATAATAGTAAATTAGAGAGTAAGACTACTTACTTTCTTATTTTAAATTATATACTAGATAGATATAAATTCTTTAAGTATTTTTATATTAATATTAATATAATATATTATAAACTACTTAAGTCTAAGAACTATAATAACTATATTATATATCTTACTATATAGGTGTAAGAGTTAGAACCCTAGAGTATACTTAGACTAAAAGCTCTCGCTAAGTACTAACTCTTACTAAGTATAGACACTCGCTAAGTACTAGTTATAAGTAAAATTCGATTTAGTTTAACGTTACTCTATCCTATTACTTCTAGAAGGTTCTAGTTATCTCTTCTTATATATATAAGACCCTATAGAAGCTACGCTTATATAAGCTCTTTACGTACTTCTTAATTAAATTTTAGAAACTATTCCTTTTAAGTTATTCGAGGTCTAGTCTCTTATAGTAGAAGTATATTACTCTTATCTATTACTTATAGACTAGAGTTATATATATATAATATATATATAAGTAGATATATATATATATATAAGTAAGTACTATAAGTAATAATAAGTAAGTCTATAACTCTTAGTAGCTAGATAGTATAGTAAATAAAGTATAACCCTCTACTATACTAGATTAGCTAATAGTCTTTATATAGAGTTAATAAGAAACAAATATACGATTAGAATAAGAGATTACTTAATTATAGATAGTACTTAATAGTATATAAACCTTAGAATACTAGAAGCTATATATATCTAAAACAGGCTCTACTATAGACCTAGAAGATCTAATTTAAAAGCTAAAACACTTACTCTCTTACTCTAATTAGTTTATAGGCGAAAATAAGTCGCTATACTCTTAATTTAAAGGTATTCTAGAAGCTAAGCTTAAAATTAATACTAGAGCTATTAGATCTAAAAAGAAGTATATTTAGTACGCTTTTAAATAACTTATAGAGAAAGTAGTAGAGTATATATACCCTTAGATTAGCGCCGTTAAAACAACCTAGGCTTTTATACTTAAAGAGTTTCTAAAGTAGCTAAACCTTATCTTTACTAACCTATAGATAAAGAATAAGACGCTCTTAAAAGTTAATATAATATACTAGGGTAATAGAGACTTCTAGAACTTCTTATAGGAGTTTAAATAGACTCTTCTAGAAGCCTAGGGTTAGAAATAAGACGATTAGATATATAAAGGCTATCTAAGAGCTACTATTAATCGCGAGCTTCGAGGGTACCTAATTATCTAGAAGAAGCCTATCTTATATTTAGACTATATAACTCTATTACGTTATATTTCTAATAACCTATAAGAAGTAAAGATATAGGACTCTTAATAAAAGTAAGTACGTCTAGGCGACTATTTAAAGCTATATAACCTATAAACCTCTACTAATATAATAGAATAAGAGCCTATACTAGTTATAGTAGTAGTTACTAAAAGAGGCCCTTCTA